>CAUJNA010000213.1:512927-590427 GCA_963377175.1 Effrenium voratum | reverse complement strand
AAAAGAAATCGGGTGCCCTTAATCTAACCTCTCTACTGGAGAACCTAGTATATAAAGCTTCTATCAAAAGTAATATCCATACATGATGCATATATGTATATAGATCTATATCTCCATACATGGCTATAGAGAATTAGCCAGCCAGGAGGAATGCAGCTTGGTGACTCCCAGCTCCGTGGTTCACGTGGACGCCTCCGCGCTGTCGCTGCTGCCACTGACCAACGACGTGGACGAAGCCGCCGCGCGGCTGCCGCTTGGCCAAAGGCCTGGGATGGTTGGACCTGGTTTGGGTTTACGGGAATCAACCAGTCTGCTATTACTCATATAAAGATATACATATATATATAAATACATTATATATATATATATGTATATATCTACTTATCATGTATATTATATATATATACATATATATATGTATTTATCATGTATATGTATATTTTTGTTTATTTGTAAGTGCATGGCAGTTGTTCAAAGAGGCAAAATGAAGGTAGATCATGGGGGCTTCAAATCTCAGGCCCGATGGCTTAGGATTTGGGGCCAGGCAATCCCCGTAAGAGTGATCTTCTTAATTGCACGGGGAGCTAGGTACCGACCAATTCAATTTGGGCGTGTCTAGTCTTTCTGCCCGGCATTTTGCCAGTTTGATCCTGGAACCCCGTCGTCCGACCCATTTGAAGGGACGATCGCGCAGCTGCTGCGAGCAAGATTCCTGCTCCAACAGACGGTGGTAGTACCCTGTTTAGCCCCGAGGATTCACAACGCCACCAACCAGCGCCGGAATCACATGATGACCCATCCGCGAGATGCTCCCGAGGCCCCAGGCGGGAACTGAGACGGCTGATGTCAAGACTTCCCCAGAATTAGCTCCCCCCTTTTGTGGTTGTTGCTTTTTGGGTCCCCTTTGTTTTCCACTAACCAGGCAAAAAGACTATTTTTTTGCTGGGGTCCTAGTTCCAGCCAAGAAGAAGCGTGCCAAAGACTGAAAGGCCCAGGGGGTTGACGGTTGAGACATGTTCATCAGCCTTGAGGTGGAGAGGGAAAGGAAGAGGAGGAAGAGGAGGAAGAGGAGGAAGAAGCTGAGGCGCATGGGGGGGTGCTGGTCGCATGCAGTCGTTTGAGGTTTGGGTTAGAACCAGTGAGAAGACCAGCCTTTGCACTATCTCAGAGGTAGTCTTTGGTGTCAGACAGGCATATTGTAATATGTTACACTATCTAGTTCTTTGGTACGTCCAGCGCTACTTGGCACCCAATGTGGCCGGTTTTTTTGGTTTCTTTTTTGGATCATTTGCGTATGTGACCCGTTGAATTCCGTATGGTTTCAACATTTAACTGCCATATGGGGTCCCAGGTAGATGCCACCTGTGATACAACAAACTGCGAGCCAGCTCCAAGGACAGCTCCTGGTCCCCTCCCTGAGCGTTGGTCTTATCAAAGTCGCAGTTGGTCGCACTTGGAGAGAGACGTGTCACGGTGTTATGCGGGCAAACGCCGAGCACGCAAGTGACGTAGGGGCCGCAACCTTCTCGGAACCTGCAAACGAACCGATTGAACGGGTCCCTGAAAACTGAGTGCTTGGAAACCTCCTAGCATCTGCTTGCTTTGTGGTGAATTGGCCACTGCTCGTTTAAGCCTCCCTGGCCAGCTAAGATATTATATATCCCCCAAACCCCAGACCAACATGATTCAACCCATTGAACGGGTTGCCCAGCTTTTTGGGGTCAAGTTTCAAGGAAAACCGCCGAACTCTCACCCTTTCTGGGGTTTTTCAGGGAATGAGTTGGAATGACCCCAGAAAAAAACATCCAACTGGTGGTTTCATCTAAGGGGACTGGGTTCAATCCCACATTCCCCACCTATCGCACCATACACTAGGTCCAGTAGTGCCCTTTTCCCCTGGTTTGGGCTTTTGGGTTCCCCTACTAAAATAGACTATAGAAAAAATTGGGCGCCCTTATTATTTCTAACCGCTTTACTGGAGGGCCTAGGCAAGTTTTCGAGTCCCGTTTCGCGTTTTTTTTTTTTCCCCAGGAGGAGGACCTGGAGGTGGATCCAGAAGATCCGGGCCAAGTGCTGAGCGGCCCAGCCGCGCTGGCACTGAGGCGGTTGTGACACGCATTTCTAGGGGAGGGGTTGGTGGGGAGGGGCTGGTTGGGGGGGGGGGGGTAGGATTCCCCATTCTTTTCAACCATCGTTTTTTGAAAAAACCAGGTGGTTTTTTAGAAAGAAGGATGGCTGGAAATGGAAAGAATGGGGAAGGTACCCCTTGGAAAATTGGTCTGATTTGGTGGGGACCCTCCTGTCCACATGACAATTTGCGGTCCTGGAAGCCTATTTTCCTTGAAAAGGGACCTTGTGGTGGGTTCCATGTTAGTGGACAGAAGGGTAAAAGCCGGAAACTCTCACAACTTATTTGCGCAGGACATGAGGTCGACTTTTTTTTTTCCGGGTAGGAGAACCCACAGAACCAAAAGACAAAAGCTCAAGCCGATGGGATGGGCCCTTGGGAGGCTCGTGTGCGCATCCAAGCCGGCCAAGCTGGAAGAGCTCTTGAAGGAGGCAGGGCGCAGGTTCCAAGGTGGCAATTTGCCAGAGAATTCTAGGGGTACCAGGGCAATTGCAGGCACTGGTTTAGATGGGTTTTATTCCATTTACCAGGGTCATCTATTTTTTTCAACAGGACACATGGCTGTTGGGTCACCCAATGCTTTTTCAGTGTTTTTCTGGGGGAAGCCTCCGTGTCCATTCTGAACCCAGGGATCCGAATCTTTTCAGGAAACCATCAGAATTCCAGGGAAACAGCTGGTTTTTAAAAGGAACGATGGTTGAAAAGAGTGGGGAATCAACCCCTTGAAGAATGATTCTTTTGGCTGGTTGTCAGAGCTTGATGGCAGCTATGTTTTGCCCAACTCACCTCCTGCCAAAAAACTTGCTCAGTTCCAAAAGCCATAATTGAAGTGTTTCCGTTGGATGCTCAACACACACACACACACCCACCCACCCACCCACACACACACACACACACACACACTGTCCTTCGTTGTAGTGGCACCTTGCTGAGGGATGCCTCCATTTCAAGCACCATAGCATTGCAGGCATTTGTGCCCGCGAAAGACCCAAGAAAGGGGTCTGCGAACTCTTTGTACATCTGGGCACGTTTTTCTTGCTGGTTCTCAGGGAATGAGAAATGGAATGACCCCCTAACCATCCCCTGCTTCCTTTAGGGGAATCCCCTTCCGGCTCATTCCCACGCTGGGTCATTCCCTAGCTATCGCACCAGCAAGTGTGCAGCACCTTGGCGGATTTTTTTATGCGGAGATAGCACTTTCCGGAAGCAGGAAGATTGATCAACTCCTATGTGGCGGTGTGCTTGCATTTATATATATATATATATATATATATTTATGTATATACACCTAGAAAATCAAAATGCCCGAGAAAAAGCCTTTTTTTGAAAAAGTATCCTTTTTGCATTACTAAGGATTTTCTAGGTATATGTATATTCATAGCATACCCAATTGTCAAGTACGGGCGACCGGGGAGCCAAGGGGTACAATGCCCTGTCGATCCCGAGGCCGAGCTTCCGCAGAACGCCTGGGAGGACAACGTTTTTTTTTTTTTTTTTTTGCGAAGTCCGAATGGAGGGTGAGACTTAAAATCATAGGTGTCCTTTTTGGTGGTGTTGCTAGAAAAATAGATGGCGATTCCTGGTTTACCTGGTGGTTTAATCATCTACCAGGGCCATCTATTTCCCCTAAAAGGACACCTATGCTTAAAAGTGCGAAGCCTTTCTGGATGTCATTTGCCCTCCCAACAAAACGACATGCGAAGCGGAAGAACAAATCGAGGACCAGCAATTGTGAGAGGGGAGCGTGGCTGGGATCTCTGTTTGCCTGCCTGCCGCCAAGGCTTTTAAAGAATATGATTTATAAAGGACAAATTGCTGCGTGTCACAACTCGGCATACTTTGTTTTTGCATCTGGGCTGCAAACGGCAAGCACAGACACAAAGTTTTACATGGGAACTCCTTGGCCTACCTGAGTGGCTTACCGGAAAGAAGCTGGGGATCTTTCTATTCTAATTCCACCATCACTGAACCGGGAGGGGGACCAATGGAATGCCAAATTGGCTCAGCCAGGAGCTGTGCCAAGTCCTCACGCAGCTGACCGCTTTGGGCCTTGCGCGCGTGGAGGCTTCCGCTCGGGTGTGCCCGTTGCCCCCTCCCGTGTGAATGTGTGGTGGGTCCAGGCAAAATAAATGTCCATGGTGCATTTTTGATTTGTTTGACTTTTGCAATAGAATGAGAGGTGGGTCTGGCAGGTTTGGCTTCACGATGCCAAGATGCCGCGCGTTGCGCGCAGGAGAGTGGTTCTGCGGTGCCCGCAAAGCGACGGAGGAGCATGAAGCGGCAGGCTGAAGCATGTTGAGTCTGCTCCCTGGGGGGGGTGGGCCCTGCTTCAAGAGTCGCCATCCACGGAAATCCAAGCGTTGGCAGCTCAACACGCGCATGCTGTGTTGCAGGACGCAAAAGTGATCCATCCTGGCCCGGAAGGTATGCGACGAAAAGATGCGCGCCGCCTCGCTGGAAAGTTTGGGTTGGCCCATGTGAGCCAGAATCAAAACCCGGGTAGATGCAGGTTAGCAAGGGACAATCCCAACCATAAATAGCTGCGGCCGCCTTCTTCAGTTCAGTCTAGTCTGTACATGGTTCTGGGTAGACCATTTTAATACCGGGTTTTGATTATGACTCAACGGAGGCATTGTCGGTGTTTATTGGCCAAACTGGCAGCCCGACTGTCACACGGCTTTGCCGCCTTCGGCAGCCTCTCTGGAAGCAGCAAACTAATACGTCACAGGCATCGGCGCATCGTCGCATCGGCGCAGGCAGAATGAATGCGCATCTGCCAACTCGTTTTTGGTTTTATGTTGTTCGAGTTTGCACCAATAGCCCCAAATACGCCTCATGCAAGTTAGTATGCGCATGTGCCAACCCCAACTTCCATTTGCTTAAGAATATGTGTTATTTCCCTTGTGGGTTTTGAAAGGAATTCAGCACTACTGGAAATATGCTTATTTTTCCAGGGGTCGTACCTCAAATGGAAGCCACGTCTTGCTTGCACATAACTGCAGCTTGCCGCGCGACCCATAGGGAGAGTGCGGGGACTGGAGGTCGGGGCTTGGCATGAGCCCCAACCGCCAGATGATGCGGGAGGCGCGTTGCCCGGGCCGCCTGTCGCTGGGGTTCTGGTCGGCAGGGCGCCAAAACGTGTCAGGGCTCGGGGGACTTGATGTGTGCGGTTGGTCAACATCAGCAGGATGGATAACTTTTTGCTGGGCTTATGTGGGACACTATGTTTTGGAGGGTCCGGTGCAAAAGGTGGTGGTTTGATTGGCTACCTTGGAATAGGTCGCGTGCATGATGATTGATGCTCAAGCACTGCTTGTTGCTTCATGGAAGTACTGTTGTTCGCTATGTTGTTATGAGTCTCGTTTGCTTCTGTGCTATTGCTTGCTTGTTTGTCCGCTTCCGTATTTCTTCATTTGTGCGTGCGTCAGTGTGCCTGAACGTATGAATGCCAACAAGAAAGGAAGCTGGCAGCAGCGGGTTTTGGAAGACTTCTTTCGTATTGAAGGCCCCTGGTCCACTTCCATGATTGTTGCAAAGAGGGTAGCCTCCTGTCCAGTAACATGGAGCCTCACTGATGGGTCCTGGAAGGCTATGTTCCTTTCAAATCGGCCCTCGGTGGGTTCCGGCGAAAACTCCAGAACAATTTTACACAGGACTTGAGGTTGACTTTTGTTGAGGTGGAGCCCAAATATGCAGAGACAAGAACTCAAGCCAATTGCCATTGGGAGGCCAAAGAGTCAGTTGAGTGGGGTTGCCAAAGAGTTCCTCCACTGGAGGGTATTGAACGTCCGGGTCTATGCGCGGTTTCCGGTTTTCCATGGCCAGGCCCTGTCAGTGGTGGACAAGAACTGGGACGGAGAGCTCAACTTTGAAGAGCCGCTCGGTGTCAAGCGACATGATTTCGGTGTTCAATCCATCCATTTGCTCGCGTACTCACTCCCGTTCGAGTTCTTGGGCTTGAAACTTTTTGGGCTTGGAATATCTCAGTGGTAAATGAAAAGGCTCTGAGGGTTTTTGGGCCAGCCTCGTTCGGAAGTGAGCTTAAGTGGAATCGGGGGAGGTCCCGGCAATTTCGTGTTTAGTTCTATGTGGTCGGGTCTGCTTTTAGTGGACCCCCCAAAATGGTGGGTTTTCTCCCGACCCATGTTCCCTTTGTGGGGATAAATAACTCAAATTTGCTAACCCTTTTGCCAGAAAGCGCATGGAACCGAAGATTCCCACTCGGTCACTGCTTCCACTCCAGATCCGGGAGATCTTAAGTTCCGTGTCGCCGTGTGTCGGAGTAATGCACTTCTTTCTGAGCAGCATCAGTATATGAAGCTTTCTGAAAATAAACCTTTGTTGGATAGTGTTCGCGGGAAACCAAAAAGAGACACCCAAATAAGTGTGTCACCCCCGTTCTGAGAAACACCCATAAAGGTGGATAGGTTTGGGCTATTTGGTTAGATCTTGAGACTTTGTATTTTTGGCAACCGTGGATTTGCCATTGGACACAAGAGAGCCTTGTTGCAGAGTCTCGACAGCCACCAAGTACGTCAAGCAACAAGCCGGCCTCCTGGCAGGCAGTCGCTTCAGTGGACAAGCATTGTTCTAGGGGCTTGATTCCTTTTCCATTCTTTTCAACCATCGTTCTTTTTCCAAAAACCGGATCCGATTTCCCTGGGTTTCCGGAGGTTTTCTAAGATTCGGATCCCTGGAAAGAATGGGGCAGGTACCCCTAGATTTGTGATCGAAGTGAAACGCGTAGCTTAGCCGTGCAGAGTTTTGTTGTTGCCTTGCCCTCCTCTGATGCAACGCCATCAACCCAACTCAGGGTGCCAGTGGAAATCGATCAAGCCCATGCTGCACTACAAGACATGGACGCGCTAGAACGACAATGCAACAAGCAGTCATCGACTCCCGAAGCTTCTTCACCAAATTGCTGTGGGTCAAAAATAATTGGGTAACCCCAAAATGGAACCCTTGTAAATGGCCACATGGACTAAAAACAGGGGTCCGATTCCTGGTGGCGTTGATTCTGACCCATACCCAAATGGATGTGGCTCAAAATGAAACAGCTGGTTTTGGTTGCGCAGGTTTTGGTCCATGCTTCCACTTACCAATTTCTGGGTACCATTTTTTGTGAGTACCAATTTGTGGGTACCAATTTCTGAGTACCAACAGCTAGATTTTGGGGTTGCCCCCAATTTTTGAGCCACCGCCAAATCGGGGCGAAGCGGGCTTCGCCTCTCAGGATGTGCTGCTTCCTGGCGGTGTACCGCGGCTCTGAGGGCTTCACAAAGGATGAGGCCGATGCGATGCATTTGGGGGGGGCACCAAGTGGTGGGTTCGGTGAGCTGCAAGTAGTTGTGGTCATAGGTGTCCTTTTTAGGTTATTTTGGTTGGAAATAGATGGGTTCCACTGGTTTAGGTTGGTTTATCCTATTGGCCAGGGCCATCTATTTTCCAAAAAGGACACCTATGGTTGTGGTGGTCAAAACCGTTTTGGGATCCAACTTTTTGGGTAGGTGAATTCACCACCCATTGTAGAACCTATTTTAGTGGGGATTGAATCGGATGTTCACTGGGGGCTAACCGGGCTTTTGACCCATGGCCAACTGTGTTTTGCTCAAAATTGGGAAACGGTCGACTTCTGGTTGGCGATTAAGACCAAAGCGAATAAACTGTTGTGATGTGTTGGCAATTTCAGCATGGACTTCCTGACTGCGCGTCCCAAGCACAGGTTTTTGGCGCGGACGAAACCTCGTATGTCCAATGTAGCTTACTCGCAACATGAGTGCTTTGCCAGAAAACAGTCACACCCCGTTCAGGCGCGATGTGTGTGGGTGAGCATCGTGGTTGAGATTTGCACGTTCTAGACATTGACGCCTGATCTCCGGTGGCTGTGAGTGTGGGTCTCACCTTAAAGCGGAGGTCAGGGCCTTGTGTTAAGGTGTGGGGATTCTTTAAGCGGAAGTCAGGGCCTTGTGTCCAGCCTGGAATCCCTCACAGACTTGAAGCATTCTTGACTTGCGGCACAGCCCTCCAGAAGGGATGGCTCTTAGCGGCTCTTTCGGAACGCCGATCGCAGGTCACCGGCCTGCAAGAGCTCTTCGACTCCACGGCGGTGGTTCCTAGCTTAGAGGACGCGGTGGTACGGTCAAAGGACGCGTAGGCCAAGTCTTCTCCTAGCTTAAAGTCAGTTAAGTGGTACGGCAAGTGGTTCCGCGTAGGCCAAGAGATCTTGTCTTCCAGCTGATGCTAGTTCTGTGGGCCTCACCGGTGCCACTTGCTCTACTTCTTGCTTCAAATTAGCGCACGGACCCTCTGGAACTAGCCGGAAACTTATGGATTGCTGGCAAAATAATTATGGGCCTGAACCAGCAAAGCACAAGTTGCGACGCGGATGCAGTTGCAGTGAGTCACAGGAAAGAAGAGGCTACGACTGTCCAACTTCCAAGGGAGCGCAGCGCCGTTGAGTAGAAGCATCCCCCGCCTGGATCTTTCAACGAGAACAGCAACACAGCACCATTCAATGGAAGCATCCCACAAACCGTGCGCATAGTGGACCCACCCCCTCCCCAAACCCCGGTGTTTGCCAGTGGGTGCATTCCATGTCGAACGACCATGGGCCTATGCATACGTATGCATGCATTTTCACAGGGGCACAAAGGCGCCAGAAGGGGAAGGCAAGCTTTCAAATGTTCTTGCAGGGTCCCGGGCTGCTGGACAGAAGCGAGTCTGCATGTCAGATTGGACTGCAAGGGGGCTGCAAGCCTGGCGGTAATGGTACCCCATGGGCAGATTTTCAAATTACACCACCAGGACAAAAGTTGTGCCTCTTGGGCCTTCTCAGGTTATTCGCGGTCGAATTGTCACACTCCAAAGCCTTTGAAGTATTTTAAATTTAAAAGAGGGTGATAATTGATCGTCCCACTCCTGCCACATAAAAAAGAGTTGGAAATTCGATCCGCGGGTGATCCACACGGCTTTGCAGAAACCATCAAGAGGCATAAACGTTTGTCTGTTTGATGTATATTATTGAGGAAACATAGCAAGGTCCGCGGAGCAGGTGACTGCTGCTTGGGCAACCTGCCTCCCACATCAATATCAGAGAAACCTGCGGGTAAAGTTTCCAGGGGAACGTGCAGGTTGCACCAGAAGCATGCTACATCGTTCAGCGCTAAGGTCGAGAAGGTGGTGGAGAAACCAGGACATTGAGGGGTTGCTCGGCTGGCATCCGCTCTTGTCGGCGCCAGACGGATGCAACGTCTTGTGGATAGCTTGGTAGGTCTAAGTTGTCAGCCGGTGGCAGGGATCCATGCTCAAAACTTCCCCAGAGTTTGTGTTCCCCTTTTTACTTGTGTTTTGCTTTTTTGAGGTCCCCTTTGTTTTCCTCTAGCCAGGCAAAAAAAAACATTATGTTTTTTGCTGGGGTCCGGTTTTTCCAGCCAAGAAAACATCAAGTGCCCAAGATCCTTTCAGCTCCTTCCGCCAAGCCGCGTTTCTTTCACCGGTTGAAGCGAACCCAGGCCGACAGTTCCTGTTTCATGATTGTTGGGAGGAAGCAGTTTTGTTTGTTTTGTTTTTTGGTTTTGGGGGGTGGGAAATCCAACCCCTTGGCGAATTGAAATGTTTGCTCCCCTTCCAGCGTCAACCAAGGTGTCCTCCGGCTTTTCTTTTGCCATCCCGGTTGAAAGAATCGTTCCTCCAGAGCTGCTGCGTGTTCCCGTTTCGCCAGGACGCAACGAGCTGCGGGAGTTCCCAGCGGGATGGTCGCTGCAATTCCTTCGGGGCCGGAAGAAATTTCCGGTGCTTTGCCGCTGTAGGTAACCCTTGGGGATCCGTACCCGAGGTTTGGGTGATTTTTTTGCCAAGGGCTGTTAGGACTGACTCACTGTTTGCCCTTGTTTTTCCGTACTAAACACACTAAAAGTTAGCTAAACTTTTAGCAGGGCTTCGCAGATCTCGCCACCGAGCTGTTGGTGTTACTTGATTTCTATGGGCTTGGGAACTTTAGACTTTAACTCACTTCCTGAGTTCATGAACTTTAAACTTTTAAGGGTTTGGACCATTTTAGTGGTAAATATAAAGTTTGGTTACTTTTTTTGGGCCATCCACTCAGGAAGTGAGTAACATCACAACAATCTGCGCTGCCTGCCCAACACGTTTTTTTGAGCTGGCGTGCATGTATGCACTGCGTACGTATCGCAGAGGCTGCAGGTTTCTGAATGATCTATGACACGCAGCCGCATCCTGCTGTCTCTCTTGATACTCTTCAGTCGATTATCATGCGTTGCACGAAGCTTCGATCGCAGTGCGTGCCATCGCAAGTTATGTGTTCAGCGCAGCAAGTTTACGCGGAGAAGAGCAAACAAACCGATCATCAAGATTCGTTCCTTGAGGATCCCTCTGTCTCAGGCGAAACACTTCACCATGTTTGTGTATTGTTCCTTGTTTGCGTGCTTCTGTGTTTTTTTGTGTTTAGGTTGTTTGGTCAGGTTCCATGTTTATTCCCAAAGACTCCATGTACACAATATTCATCCACACCTACCTTCTGAATTGGTGAAATGTTCGAAACAACCTACATGCACCCTCTGAATTGGCAAAATGCTGGAAAAACAACCACCAAACCTACCTGGAAAATTGGTGACCATGCCAGAATCAAAGCTCCCTGGGATTCTCTGGGCTTGGGGCTGCGGCGGAGGGGGGCGCGAAAGACGCGGGGCTCCGATGAGTCGAGTCGAGGCCTCCGGAGCCGAAGCTGGCGGGGAAGTTCTTGCCCAATCTGCTGATCCAGGCCGGGCTTGTTTTCTCAATGAGCTGAGGCGGACGCTTGGAGAGTGGGTTGGAGTGGAGTGGCTGAACAGCCCCTGGGGCCAACTTGAGGCCTTGAGGCGGTTTTTTGTTTGTTTTTAATTTGTTTTGTGTTTTGAAGCGCTTCAGGGGTGGTTTGGTTTGGATTGGGTGGTTTTGAGCGCCTTAAGGCTTTGGGACTTGTTTTGATTTGAACCTCTTGAGGGTTGGTTTGGTTTGTTTTGATGGCTTTGGGATTGGGGGGCCCTCGTTTCGATTGGCATCAACAAGCTGGACCGCAGGAAGTCGCGGGATGGATAATTATTGCCCCCGCAAGGAAACGAGCCAACTGAAGCCAAGTATCCATTCGGAATGATTTCCAGACTCTTGGCGTGAGGGACAAGGTTGAAGATGTGTGGTTGGGTGTGTCCTACGAATGGACTCCGTTGTTGCTTCCCTGTCGTTGTCGTTTCGGATGCTCTGAGTTTGAGCCGAGGTGTCGCAACTGCTGCTTGATTATTTGCTGAGCCAAATGCCACTGTGGCAAAATGAAATGCTTGGCAACAGGGCGGCACCAATTGTCCGACAGTTCATTCGCTGGAGAACCCAAAGCGCGCCTGCAAGCGCAGTAGGTTGGGCATGTATTGCAAAAGGAGAGGAGACGTGAGGGTGTCACGATGTTGATGACTTTATTGTCTTTTTCCTTTTTTTGTTGGGGGGGGGTGCAAAGCGCAGGGTAGTCACGTTTGCCATCCAGCCTGCCAGCTGCATGAGGTTTCTTGGGCTACACAGGCAGTTTCCTTGCCAACAAAAGGAACCGCTCATGGCTCGCATGCGTCAAGGAACCGGCATGCGCCAGAGTGAATGTTGTGGTGGATGCATGTCAGGTCAGAGTATCTCTCGTGCGGGGATGGCTGGAAGCATGGCGCGCAGGCATTTGGGATGCAAGTGGCAGACAACGTGCAAGAGCCCGGCGGCCTAGGCTTTCCGAAGGAAGGCTGACATCTTACTATTTCAATTCGGTTGCTTTGCTGTAGGGTTGTGGGATCAAGGGGTTTATCCCCACTTCTGTGATACAAGGGAATCTCCCCCTTTATATGGGGGGTTAGTCTTGATGATTCCTTTTTTGTTGTATCACAGAAGTGGTCATTTCCCACAGTTCTGCCTTGCTGTGCTTTGCCAATGGCATGGTTGACTTGTTGACGTTTTGCTTGCTTGAGTCACGGAAGCCACTATGAGTGACGTTGGGCTTCAGGTTGCCTCATGCTTTCTTGCATTCAGAACATGCAGCCTTAATATGTTGGTACCCAATTTGTTGTGTTGTATGGGCTGAATTCCTTCACAAGTGTCAAACGCTGAGCAGGGGTTTGCTACAGGAGTTGTTCATCTTACCTCATTGTGCCGCGAACGGACACGGGTCCTCGAGTCCTGCGAGCACAAGCGACGGTTCCGCAAGAAGCAGTAAGTGAGTCACTTTTAGGGGGGATCTGAAAACGGGCAGCCCAGTTTAAATAGCGGTTCAATCTTTGCCCGTTGCCAGCTTGAGCTGTGACAAGGAAGTCATATCCATGTCATCAAGTAGTGCCATTTTGCCGTTTTTGTTTTTTCTCCGATCGAATGAAGCTGAGTCAGCCAATCTGTTCGAACTCGAACCTGTTCGTTGGAGGGAACCATGGCCGGAGACTGGGGCATGGCTTCAGGGGTCAAGCTACAGCTGGAGGGCTTTTCACCGCAATTGCTGCATCTGGGCCAGTGCTTCCAGTTCCTATAGCCCCATCGGGATCCTGACCTATCCTGACCTCTAGGTTTCACATGGCACTGTTTTCCCCAAAAAACAAGGTACCTGGGGAAACCCCCGGCCTGGAAGGAAGCACTGGGCTGGTCCACCGGAATCAGAAACGTCATGTGGCTGCAAAGTAGGTCTTCGCCCGGTGTCTCTATGGCAACTTTTGTAGGAATTTAGTTCCCAAAGATCGTTCATGACTTTGCTCAGGCTTCAGCAGATGCTGGCTTCAGGCGAGGGGAGGGGGATATTGTAATCATGGCTACCCATGGAGAAGGCAAGCGAGGCGACAAGACTTCAGCACAATGTGCTTTTGTCAGGTTAGCTTGGTTGAGCATGATCTAGACGGCGCTGGTTTCAGTTTGTTGTTAACTTATCAAAAGGACGGCGCAAGCCGGTGTGGATCTTTGAATTCCATACTGTGGATGGACGAAATCCTGCACCACCTGAGAAACCATGGGAAGCCATTGTTTGTTGGTATTTACAGGGGAATCATTCATTCCCTGGTTTCTTAGGTGGTGCGAAATGGATTTTGTCCATCCACAGTAGGATTCCTCTATTTGTGGATTTTTGAACTGCTGTTGTCCTGGGGCAATCGCATGCATCGCTCACTTGTTCAGTGGCGCAAGAAGTCTCCCACGCCGAAAATATGCAGTTTGGTTGCTGGGGGACTGGTTGATACTGGTTTCTACCATGGGTAGACCAACTGGGTCAACGTATGGATCTTACATCTTCGCCCTAGGAAAAGGTGTCTATCCTAGTTATAGGGTTGAACGATGACCAAGCCAAACAAATGAAGGCCACTACCAGGAAAAAAACCATTTGAGGTCTCACTTGCCCAAACCGAATCGACCTTGATCTGACCTTTTTGCTTCCCCCAAACTTTTTTCGTCATTGCCCCAAACTGTTAACCGTTCTTTTCCAGACTCACTTCCTGAGTTCATGAACTTTAAACTTTTAAGGGTTTGGACCATTTTAGTGGTAAATATAAAGTTTGGTTACTTTTTTGGGCCATCCACTCAGCAAGCGAGTCCAAGTCCAAACTGGGCAACTGGGCTGATGGTCAGACCAAAGACGCCCCTAGCCGCAGGCCAAGGCTTCAGGAAGACTGCCACCAGCGACGCGGGCGAGGGCTCCGAGTCGGGCACTCGGTGTCTCGCCGCGGGGTTTTTGGCGAGCGCAACCCGAAGAAGCGTGCCAAGCAGCCGCGACAGAGTTTTTCGCATTTTGTTCCGGGGGCGAATACGCAAATGGAAGCAACAGGGTTCCAGTTTTGGCCGCGAAATCTGGCAGTTTCGCTCTGAGGACCGCCACCATCAGCTTCAAGGAGTTTCTCATCTTGGCGCGCAAGACCCGGGAGGCGCAAGCTGTTTGCCTGAGGGAATTGGCATCCGATGCCTCAAGGTGTCCAAGTGGCTGGGTGTGGGATGCGCTTGTTTTCTTTTTCCTAGGGGTACCTTAGGAATCCATCAAAATCCCAGGGGAAACGGCTGGTTTTTGAAAAGAACGATGGTTGAAAAAGAATGGGGAATCAACGCCTAGATTTGTATGTTTTCGGGAGTGGGGTGGGGCAAGGAGCAAGCGAGGCAGGAAATTGTCAGGGACAAACAATCGACATGAGAGCTGTTCAATACATTGCCAGAAAGAAACCTGTTGAACGAAAAGCCAACATGGACATTGTTGTTCGGGAATCCAAATGCTGTATCGCAATAGACTGCGCTGTGTCGTTTGTTGTGGGACTGACCACCAACTCACGATGGAGCCGCGCACGAGTATGCTTTGCATGCTTGAAGCCACATCCAAGCTGAGAACAAGAACAGCAATCAAGGCGTGCCATTCATGGCTTAGGGCAGCTGGAAACCATTGTGGCCTTCAATGTGCAACTATCATACACTGCGCTCTTTTCGAGCAATGACGGTCAATGTCTGTTTTTTTTTTTTTTTTTTTTTTTTTTTTTTTTTTTTTAAAAAAATATATATATATATATATATGTTTTTCGTTTTGATCATGGGTATAATCAGGTTCAGAGTCAGACCGCTCCAGCTGAATCGCAAAGCTTCCTCGGTTTCTTGGTCCTGACATCCCCACCCTTCAAAACGGAATTGGGGGAGAGGGGTTACCCCTGGAATTCCATTTATGGCGCCATTTTCCCTTTTTTGTGGGGAAGAGTAGATAGATGGAATTGGGGGACCTCCCACCCCCCTCCCCCTGAAGTTAGGGGGGATGTCCCAACTATTCGTACAGAGGGTACGCTAGTGAAGCATCATTCACCCCGCACCTGTGCAGATGGAGATGATTCAGCTGTCGAAAGAGATGCCAGGCGGGAACAGATGGATTGAAGCCATTTGGCTGTGGGTCAAAAATAGGGTAACCCCCAAATGGCAGTTGCCCTGGCAAGTGGAAAGATGGACCAAAACCTGTGGTCCCCTGGTGGTTTTAATTTTGAGCCATACCCATTTCTGCTTCTTTGGGCTTTTCTCCAAGTCGGCCAGGGTGGATAAGTGGGAGGGGCAGTTCTTGTCTCCCTGTTTCCCGAAGACCACATGAGCCACAATCAAAACCCGGGTAGATGAAGGTTAGTAAGGGATAATCCCAACCACAAATGGCTGCACCCTGGATCTTTAAACTGCAACTTTTTTGGAATCATTTGGGGTCCCCGTTGGACCCACAAGTGGAGAACTTTTTGCAGAGGAGTCGTCGCAGCGACCGAACTTCTAGGGATGAATTCCCCATTCTTTTCAACCATCGTTCTTTTCAAAACCCAGATCTGTTTCCCCTGGGATTCCGGAGGTGTTCGAGAAAGATTCTGATCCCTGGAAAGAATGGGGAAGGCACCCCTAGAAAAACAACCATTTGGAACCATTCGGCGGTTTGGTTTGGTTTGTTCTCCGGGAAAGCACCCATCTATCCGGAGGGCTCGACTCCCTAGAAAGTCGTCTTTTCCCCCTGTCCCGAAGACCACACATCCGACCTTGTGCTTCGGATTCAGGCAGTGCCCAGACTCGCGCGCGCCAGGCATGCTGAACACGCCGGCGCGCGTCGGAACCTCGGAAGCTCAAGACGCCAACTGGCGCGGCCCTTCCTTGAAAAACACACGCATTCCATGGGTGTGTCTTTTTTCAGGTAACCCCCACAATTTTGGTTGTCCGTATAGTTGTTCCTTAAAGCCACCCAAAAGGGGTACCCTGGACCCAACATGTTGTTTGTCCGTATAGTTTTGCTTTAACACCATTAAACAAAAGGGGTACCCTCAAACAAAGACAGGCCGATTGGATTGACATAGGACATCATACAAGTATGACACAATAGAATGGAAGCGATCATGCTACGATGACGACTTTCTTCTGTCCTTGCATTCGGGTTTGCTTTGCTTGATAGGGATGCATCGGTCGGAGGCCTCGGTTTGTTCGGTTCGTTGTTGTGTTGCATTTATGCCCTGCGTTTCTTGCAAAGCTGACCACATGCAGTTCTTCCCCAGGATGGCAGGGAGAGAACTCACTTTCCATGAGCACCTAACAAGCGCGTAGCATTGAGAGCACTGACCAAGTACCGGATTTTCTATATGACATCCGTGCCTTTAGACTGAGGGCGCGACTGGCGACTTTCAGAATGCAGCCGTGGACTTGGCAGCTGCAGTTTGCTTCTTGAATTTGCGGGTCCTTGTTGGTATGCCCAAAGTGGAGCTGTCGTCAGGTTGAATGTGCGTCGCGCAACCGGCGAGGTACATTTGGCTGGACATGCGAGTCGCATGCTTGTCTTTGCGGAGGAACATTTTGGAGTGCCCCATAACCATGGTCAAGATGATGCAGAGTGTTAGTTTAAGGGGTGTTGGTGACGGATTGTCCCTATCGGCTTTTAATAACTTGTCCAATGTCTTCGGAGATCAATCGACACCATTTGTTCACACTTGGGTGTGTTGTTTTTAGGGGACCCCCAGGAATTGTGAGCTCCCTGTTGGCATCCCTTTAAAACAACGAAGGTAAGGTACCCTTAAACAAGACAGACCCACTTTTCATTGCTTCGAACGCGCTTGTGTTGGCACATGCCGCTGGTTGCACTTGGATCCCATGTTGCCTCAGGATGCGGCCAGGTTCTCAGTGAAGCGGCCGCGGCACTGCCTGGTTTCCCCGCCCGTGCAAGTTGTCTCTGAATAGGGGGCCCCTCTGAAGGGGCAGTTTTACATGTTTTGCCTTTGGCTCCCTTTTAAACTGGCCCTCAAAAGTGAGACTCAAGAGTTACAGTCAGGTGTGGACGGTCTCATCGACTGCGTGTGGTCACTTGTCAGTGGCTCCTGAGAATCCGGCTGGGAGGCGATTCGGTTGCCATCTTGCCACCACTGGAATGAGACGCGTTGCCGACCCCGTTTTCTGCCTCCCTGCTCCTGTTGGAATGGTCAACCAAAAGGCTTTCCCCCCACGGCCAGTGGAACCAGGCAATTTCCGGTCACGTAGCTGCAAGTGCGCACTGCGGGCGTGCGCGGCTTCGGACACCTATTCCTTTGACTCGGAAAGCATTTACCTTCATGTCATGAAGGTAAACTCGACATGCTTGTAGAACATGATGATCAGAGGGTGCTGGACCCTTATGCTTTCTAGATTGCAGACGGAAGTCCATTCTGTGGGCAGCCAGCCAGTTCAGGATGGAAGCGGCACCATTTCGGCGATCGAGCTCTTCAAGTTTCTTGAAGGCGGGGCCAAGCTTGCTGCATCCTCGTGTCTCGAGACTGTGCTTTGCGGCTTGACTCGACTTGGCTGACATCTCCGGGCGCATGCAGGCACTCCATGACTGTCATGGAGTTCCTTCAAAGTCGGGATTTCCCCCTATGGATGGAGGGGCACCACAAGCTCACCATTTTCAGGGCGCCTGAACAGGGCTCCTTAAAAGATACATTTTGCACATGTGAAACACGGCTTTTTGCACCAAAACAAAGGGAAACCACCATTTACATTTACAAGGCAATGTTCAGGTGTATAATGTAAGGATCCCTGTTGAAGCACCATGCATGGCAGGCAAGGAGTTCACTCCGATGAAGAAGGCCGGTGCCGCTGGCGTTCTGCTGTCTTTGGGGTTCAGGTAGCTTGTCGTGCGTGCAAGGCCCATGAAAAAGATCGCAGGGCCCTGCACAATTTGCATGATGGGCCAGACAAGTGTCGTTTGCCTTGAATGTGTCTATGCAGCACGAGGTTCGGGATTGGACTTGACAAAACAACATTGCATGTCTATCTGCTGCCCCATTCCCCCCCAAAAAAAAACAAACAGAACTTCTTTGCCCCCCAGCAACAACCACTGCTTTTTGGGGAGCACTTGGGAGTTACATGGGAAAAAGCAGTTGGGCGCAAGGTGCTCAGGATATGACTCGCTCGCGGCTTGAGCCCTTCTGCAGGTTGTGCGGGAGATTCTGCAAGATGCAGCCACGACCTTGGCGCTTGGAACGCCTCATCCCGAATCGACGGAATCTGACCTTTCGGTTTCCCCTCCACTTTTGGGCAACCATGTTCATTGGCCCCCAAAAGTCCGGCAGGTGTTTGTCTTGTTGGTAACCATTTGTGTTTTTTGGACCCCAGAAGGTCTTGTCATGTCCGGGTCCCACTGGGCAACTCAGTCACTGTTTGAAGGAAGCCTTTGGGGGCTTTGCTGTCAATGGCAAATGTCCCTGGCACTCGACTCGGATTGGCAACACACTAACCAGGAAAAGCACTGAAGGGCCCCCCCCCCCTCGCCCGCCCCCCCCTCCCCCCCTCCCCCCCCCCCCCCGCACACGGGGCGCCTGGGCGGGCGTCTGTCGACAGGCAGCCGAGTCCTTGGACAAGGGCGAGGAACTGGCGCGGTGCCAAGCTCGCATGGGATGCCTGTGGCTTTTCGCTTGACTCCAATTGGGTAACGGATCTTTAGACTTTTTCTTTTTGGTTGAAATCGAGGGGTTTTCCACTAAACCCCCAAAAAGTTAAACTTTTTGCAAGGGGGGCCAGCAGTAACCAAGTTTGCGGATTCCATCGAACGGCTTGGGTAGGTAGAACCACACAGCCAAACCTAGAGGTAGCGATTCATAGTGAAAAGATACCTACTATAGTGAACTGATGGGTTTTGGCGGGTGACCTGCACTTCCATCAGACTGAAGGGTCACCTACTTTTGTGGCGAAACGCCTGAAAGCACTGGTGTTCGCTTATGTATGTTCCCTGCGTTGTTTAAAGGGAATCTATCACTACTGCTTAGTTTTTTTGTACATGGAGGTTTTGCAAAGGCCAGTGATAGATTCCTTTAAAAAGGCCAGCAGGATATTTTGTTTCGAATCGAGAGGAGGTTTTTCCTTGTCCCACTTCCTGAGTTCCGTTTCGGACTTTAGTCATTGTTTTGGGTTGGGTTGCCATTTAAGTGGTAAATAAAACGTGTGTGTTTTTCTTTGGCCAATCCACTCAGGAACTGAGTTATGCCTTGACGTTTGGAGCATTTAGCAATGTTTTGAAGCTGTTGATAAACCATGAATCTCATATGGTTTGCTCAAGAAATATGTGCGGTGGATCGGCATGCTTGGAGCGACACGCTTCTTCGTGATGCAGATGGAACTCCTCCATTTGCTTAAGAATATGCTTTTATTTTCCCTTTTTGGTTCTAAAAAGTACTTTATCACTAGTGGCAATATGTTTTTTTTCTTTCTGGGGCCTTAATCAAATGGAAGAACTGCGATTCTTGTTTCCTTTGCGACGACTAGCATGTAGACAAAGCAACACCGGATGTCACTGATTAGATCACCGACCAGTTTGGACACTTCTGAGCACCTGGATGGTGAAATATGGTCAGCATATGGGATGAATGCCAGGTCAACACTTCCAGCATCCGGTTAGTTTTCTTCGTGAGGCCCTTTGTTGCAAAAGCAACATTAAGAGGTGGCCGTTTGACCCAGATAGTACAACTTCTTCCCCACCCCCTTGAATATTGAATTGGAGGGAAATGGAGTGAGCACTGGAATTCTATTTATGGTTCCATTTCCCTATGGGGAAGGCTGCATAGATGGAATTGGGGACCCCCCACCCCCCTGTATTCTATATGAGTGTTGCAGCATGTAGCTGGGCCTGGTCCGAGATCTATCATGGAACCAGTTTCCAACTGCAATGGCTTCAGTGCCATAACTGGCTCCTTCAAGGCTGCCCCAGAGATCTCCAGAGCATGTGGCATTGCTGCGGGCCGGTTGGCCACATGAAAGGTAGCAGAGTCATGTGCGGAAGATACTGTAAGCTTCGACTTGTCCAGCTTGGAGCAAAACAGGATATGGTTGTGAGCAGGTTTCAGCTGCACATTTCTTGAAACGCCCAAGGACTTCAATCAGTTCTTTGACTTCCTGCGCCTTGGCGTTGTAATTTGCTGCAGTGGAGTTGCCAGTTGGCTCCCAGGTATTTGATGTGTGATTCGCGTTGGTTCTGTATGCACGCATGACCAATAACCAATAATACAAGGATGTGTTCCTGCAGAGAGACCACAGCCACTGAGTTTGCCGCCATGCGCTGAGCTCAAAGCCGTTTTCCTTATGGCGATTTTTTTCAGATCTCTGGACTTTATAACTTGTTGGTTGAATGTTGGTTGAAACAGGTGGGATGTTCCAAGCTTTCGAGTCTTTTAGGGGCAGAGCTTTTGATTTATCGGGGTTTGGTGGGAGGGGGCGGCCTCAGACTGCATCGTAAGAAGAGATCTTTACCTGCAAGTTTGGAACTTGCGTTGACGGTGCTGGGCTGCAGCTTTCCTCCACCTCAACTCTCAAGTGTTCTCAGCTGGCACGGTCGTTAAGTTTTTTGGCAAAGGCAATTGGCCATTTTGACAAACTACACGCAGGCCCCAAGCTTTGCGCATGTGTGTGAGTGACGGCCCGCCAACCCGACTTGCATCCTGCATCCTTTTCGCTCTTTTGTAGGCTGCAAATATGACCTAGGGTCAAAGGACTTGAGTGTTTGGTAGTTGCTTTAGGCGCAGTCATGTAAGACCACACCGCTCATGTGGGATGTAAGGCCACCGTGGACGGGGAGCTAATTTATTTAGGAGCACCCTGACAGCTAGGTCCCCCCAGTAGTGCCCTTCTCTCCCCTTTTTTGGTTGGGAGGGTTCACCTACTAAAATAGACTACAGACAAAAGAAATGGTGGCTTATTCTATCCTCTCTACTGGAGGACCTAGGCAGTGACTGCGACCTACCAGGAGGGGCAGACTAGAAGAAAGGCGACCAAAGATGCAAGGTTTGTCTACCGGCAGCGGGACGGCTTTTCCAAGCAGGAGGCGTGGGGCAGACCATGCTTGTGGCTCTTCGATTCCATTGCCGTGTTGGTGACTTTCTTTTGGAAGGAGGATAACGCGCGGTTTCATGGTTAATTAACTTGCTGGTTCTCATGAGGGAATGAGGGAATGACCCCTATAAACCATCCTCTATGGCCTTCTTTAAGGGAATCCCTAGGTTCATTCCCAACACCCGGAAGGTCATTCCCTTCTGACACCAGAGTGACCTTTGCGGGTGTTGGGTACCGGATGTTGGGCCTCAGCCAAATCATTATAGCACACAGCTCCGGAACTGTCACCAGCACCAAGCAGGACTTGCTGGACTGCTTTTGAATTGAAGATAGACATAGGGTTGCCACAAGGGGAATCAGGCATGGACGATTTGTCATTTCCAGCTACCTGGCCGCAGGTGGATCAGTTCCGCAAGGGTTTCGACGAGTACGATGCCGCCGGCGCCTCATGAATGGGCGTGAGCCAAAGCAGCGATTGCGGTTCCACCCACGCTGAATGAAATGTGCATTCTCTACAATACAGGTGATTGGTTTCCCCCAATTTCCCCTTTCAGCGTCAGAGCATGCAAAATTTTGACACCAAAGCAGTGCAGTGATTGGAATATACATATGAACTTGGCCGACTGTTGCTGGCATCACGAACTCGGAGTTCGTGTCGGGAAGGGGTGGCGGGCTGGATAGCCGCTACCACGGCACTTCGACAAGGTTGCTGTGAGTCAAACATTGTGCGTGGTTCCAGAAAATTGACTTCGGAATTCGACTCATCTCACAAACACATTGATCCAATTGCAAAGGATGATCAGCTAGTAATTTTAATTATGATGCCCATTTGTCCGCCATTCTTCGCGGGAAGTTCCCTTGAGTGGCTTCGCAGTCACTGTTAACCCGCTTTGGGCCCAGCCAAAGCAAAACCAGAAGATTCCATAGCTCGGGTCCACCTTTGCCCGAGCTCGTCGTTACTCAAACGGCAGCCACATGTTTTTCGCTTTTTAGGAGCCCCTGCCATGCCCACCCTTTGAACATCGGGGTGCAGCCCTGGAAGTACAGGTTCTCACTTTGTGGGTTGCGAAGAAAACAACAAACGTAACCCAGTGCTTCCAGGCGTTTCGCCACTATAGTGGATAAACCATTAGGATGGCCACCGGGTTCATCCTGATTTCCCTAGTTACCCACTAAAGTGGCCACTCGAATGGACCTGGGCGACGTGAAAATCTCAACGCGCCGCGTTAGGACAGCAGCGGCAGCATCAGCACTTTGGAGCTGAGCCTTACGCCCAGAACGGATCGAGTGGATGAGGTGAAAGTGGATCCGAGTCTGAGGAACTCCTTTGGCTGGCTGGTTGGTTGGTTGGTTGATGATGGTTGGTTGGTTGATGATGGTTGGTTGGTTGGTTGGTTGGCTGGCTGGTTGGTTGGCTGGCTGGCTGGTTGGCTGGCTGGCTGGCTGGCTGGCTGGCTGGCTGGCTGGCTGGTTGGTTGGTTGGCTGGTTGGCTGGTTGGACCTCCAAAAGCGGCAGTTTCAATTGAGCACCGACAATTTGTAACTTTAGGAAATCCTCTGACCCCAGAGCAGTTTAGGGTACCTGGACCCTCAAGCTTTTTATAGGAAAGGGAATTCACAAAAAAACAGTTTTAAGTAGGAAATGGCGCGAAGGGGGTGAGAGAGAGAGAGAGAGAGAGAGAAAGCGAACCCATTCTTAAGTTGGAGTTTTGAGGGTCCAAGTGTAATATACATGGCTTCCACGCTTCGGCTCCAGGCAACATCTTCCGGGACTTCGGGTACCGAGCCCTGCCCTGAGGAAAAAGGCTGTCCGATGTGCTCGACATATTGGGTGTCTCGTTTCTTAGGTTGGACCCCCCTTAAATGGCGCTGCGGCTTCCCTTTAAGAACCACCAAGAAACGGGTACCCTCAAAAAGAGACACGCACACACACACACACACACACACCTCAGGAAGGGGACGCCCCAGTTGAGTGCTTTTCTCCTCGTGTTCGTTCAGTTCGACGGAGAAATTGGCAACACGAAAAGGGCAGGCCTGTTCCCGCCCTCACAACGAGGGAGCTGCAGTTTATTGTCAATTTAGTCACTTTTTGTTTCACCGCCTGAGATATACCAAATGCCATTGGACGAGGGAAAAGAAAAGTGTTTAAGAAACCTACTTCACATATCTTGTCTCAGGGTGAGTTTGGGGAAGATGGGGGACGGGGGCTCTCCAATGCTCGAACAAAATCCAGGCGTCTTGGGGACACCAGTAATATTGTTTGCTGCTCCCAACAGAGTGCTGCTTGCATAGGTGTCCGTTTTGGTTGGTTTTCTTAAACAAATAGAGGGCCCTGGTTTAGATGGTTTATTCCATTTACCAGGGCCATCTATTTTTCCACAAGGCCACCTATGGCTGCTTGCCTCCAGTTGCATGCTGCATGCCGTGCCAAGATCTCCATGGATACCTTGCGGCACTTCATCGACAAAGTTGACGAGGATGGCTCCAATCAGCCGCTCGGACGGAGCGTGCGATCAGCCGGGAGCATGCGGTTTTACTGCGAACGGCTGAAACCAGCACGGGCCACTGGAACTTATTCGGAAGGGTGTGCGTGCTTGCTTGTCTATTTGTGTGTTTCCGCTAGGCCCCCGATTTCCCAGTGTTTTCCTTCAGCAAACTGCCAAGCAGGGAACCGGCGGTTTCAGATGCTCCGTGCAGCCAAGGCTCGACTTTAGGGAGTCAGGCCCTCAGGAGCTGGTCCTGGGCATGTGGGAAGAATCAGCACGAAGGTAGAGGTCATGTTTATCTTTGTGTTTCCCAGCTCCGGCGTTTCGCTCTAGTAGGCAAGCCTTTCGGTATGGCTAATATGTTAAACATCATGGGGAAACGTTTGGTTACCTACTATATTGGCACAACGGAGCAGTTTAGCTAAATTCGATTTGCTTGGGCGCTTGGGCTTCTCAGCAAACCTTCCTAGACCCAGCGGCATGGACTTGTTGCTTCATAAATGTGTTCGGCACATTTTGGCATCTCGTTGGCTGCGGCAGTACGAGTTTTATTAATTGGAAGCAGCCACCCAACATGGTTGGTGGACAGAACTCCCCCCATGAACATATCGGAAGGGGTCCAAAAGTATGGACACTCAAAGCTAGCGGGCTTCCTTTGGGGACCTTAGTGTGTAAGAGGAGGTAGCCAAATGGTTTTCAGCACCCACTCGGCGTTATGTGCAGAATATTCATGGCCTTGGCGAAGGTGCTTGCTTGCTGGAAGGGGGTCGATTTCGTCAAACCGGGGTGTGTCTTTTAGGGCATGCCCAAGATGGTGAACCGGTTTTCCTTTTTGGTTTCCCTTGAAACCAATCCAGAAAAACAAGGACCCCCAAACCTTTACGGCTAATTGCTTGGATCTTCGGACTTTAACTTGTTGGTCGAAAAGGTTGGATTTTCCATATTACCCACAAAAAGTGGAAAGCCTTTTTCGCAGAGGGGTCTCCCAGAAACCAAGTTAAACCGACCTCCAGTCAGGTGCCATGTTGGTGTGAGGGAGGGTTGTTTTTTTCTTCTGAATCGTTTGAACACATCATTTGACTACTCCATGGTTCAAACCAACCTAATACAGAAAGGGGTACCCCCAAACGGCTTCAGGTTTGTTTTTCTCGGTGGCGCAGAAAGTGCTGCCTTCAAGTTCGAATTGCCGTACCTAGGTTCCTGAGGCTGATGCGCTGGCACCGAGAGCCCCGGGGCCCAGGTCGTTGTTTTTGCTTCATGGGGTTTGGCTCGGGCCCAGGGGCCCACAAACCTCCATGTGCTTAAGAACTTATGTTGTGTTTTCCGGGTTGGTTTTGAAGGACATCTATTGCTGCTGGAAATGGAATTCAGCAAATGGAGGACACTTTTCCGGGGTTTAGGGTCTGTCGCTACCGCCAATTTGCTTAAGTCCTCTAGTTGCCCACATTTTTTCCAGTGGACGTTCAGCAAATGGACCAGCTTGGTGTCTTCCCCTCGCTTCCTGAGAGCTTATGGACTTGAGTCACTTTGTGGGTTTGGCCGCTTGGCCCCATTTTCGTGGCAGAATGTCGACTTCGTATTAGTACACGGGGTCCCCCCCCCTTTCGTATTTTAGTAACACGGCCCCATTTAAACTTAGGTTCACATTGCAAGAAGTTTGGTTACTTTTTCTGGCCAAGCCACTCGTTTGGAAGCGAGTCCCGGTTTGAGCACCCGAAAAGGGCGCCAGAAAAGTACAAATCCATCGTGATACGACCAGATTCAACCAGCATGATGGTCCGTTTGGCCTTGTGGGCTTCCTTCAAAAAGCTGTTTTTTGCTGGCTAACACGGAAGTTTTGACGGGAGGCCTAGGTCTCGGCAAATGAAAAACAAAATTCGAGCAGTTGCATGGAGCAGGGGCTGAGGAGTAGCATGTATCAGCGGCTTCACGTATATCTCACCCGTGCTTCCAGTTGCTATAGTAGGTAACCAGGTATGGCTACCTCTAGGCTCTAGATCATGGCTTTCCCCTGATTATCTACTACCCTGATTATTCACTACCCTCCCACCAATTCACCTGGAGCCCGACGTTTGGGGCGTGGCTTGGACCAGTTTCCTACAGCGACCGTTTCCCGAACGTCAGGTTCCGGGCTGCGGGTTCCCGGAGGGAAGCGCTGGGTCAGTGAGGCGTTGGTTTGCGGGGAGCATCGCTCGGCGCGCAGCGCGCAGCGCGCAGGTCGGAGCTGGACAACTACAAAGCCGCGTTCAGCAGAAGCAAGGCGCGGCGGGAGCCGGAGCTGTGGCCGCCGGCCGCCGGCCGCTGTTGTGCGCAGGTCGGCGTGGCGGTTTCTTTTGGGAAGCCACCCACCGTGAAGGGGGGGGTAATTATTTGAATTGGGTCCTTTCGGGAAGCCAAAATGCCATCATTTGGTTTGGGGGGAGGGGGGGACTTTTTTTTTCACACACACACACACGCACATAATCAACGAAACCAAGGAAGGTTCTGCTTCCTCAGCTGGTCATCAAAATGCGCTGATTCGAAACGTCTCATCGCAATCGCTTTGTTCCGCATATGTGCTGCTCTGTTTTGGGCTCGTCTCCCTTTGCTCTCTGCTATTGTTGCTCTCTTCCCTCGCATCTGTGTTTAGCTCTGAGGAAATGCTTCTTCCTGTTCACCTTGTTTCACACTCTTCTGGCCGCTCTGGCACGTCCAGTGTTCACCCTGCTTTTTGCTCCTGTTCTAGCTCTCGCTTTCTTTTCCTCGTTTTGGCCTTGCTAAGCCTCATGCTGCATGTTTTCCACAATTTGGGCATGATTCAGCATCAATGCTTGCCTCAGTTGAAAAGCTTGACATGGGCTCGCTGCAGGTGCGGCCGTAGGTTGATTTGCTCAGGCAAAGGCGGGCTTGAGGGCTGGTAAGAGCAAGTTCAAGACCGATTCAACACGGACCTACCGGCCCCGTACAAATCACCTAGGGAGCAAAACGCGGAGCTGCCCGTGCCGATCGATCCGGGCAGGTGGTCAGGGACGGCGTAGAGGGCATCATGCGGAAGAAGCTGAAGCCAGCCATTGAGGCCAGCCGAGCTGTTTGGGGTTGAATGGTTAAAACTTGGAGACTTGCTGCTTGCAGATCGGCTCCTAGGTGCCTGACGCTGGCTTGGTTGGTAGCGAGAAGGTTGAGCCTGATTGCATGGGAACGCTGGGCCAAGGGCCACAGTATGTGAGTCATTTTTTGCAGCGTCACCTGCCACTGTACTGTTGCAATTGTAGCATAGTATTATTTGGGCTTGGTCAAACAGCCTTGATGGTCCAAGCTGCTTCCAGCGTTTGCAAGTTTGAAGGCTATGCTCGAATTTGTTCGATTCCAGGAAGAGACTACAGGGATTCGCAGAGACCAGCTTGAGCTGTGCATAATCACTCAATTCATCTTGATCTTAGTTTCCCTTCAATCTGGCAACTGGAGAAAATGCTGGCACCTTGCGACGGGGGGCAAACTCGGAGGCTGACTTGGTGTGTGCCTTCTGCATGAACGATATGGGCACTGCTGGCCTTTGGTGTGACCAAATGGCCCTTAGACCTTGTGGACACAAATGGGCGGCTCGTCTTTTTTGAGGATACCCGTTTTGCAGTGGTTCTGAAGGCAAACCCAAAAACCACCACCCACCGCTTGTGGGTCCACTATCTTTTCCGTTGAACCTACAAAAGGTTCAACCTTTTGCTTGGGGAAGAGCAAGCCAGCGCAGGAGCTCGGTGCGATTGGCTGGCGTCTTAGAGGTGCTGCGGCATCGCTGCCTCGAAGCAGTCAAAGGGTTTCGGGCATAGGCGTCCTTAGGTTTGGATTGGAAATCGATGGCTGCCACCGGTTTAAATTGCTTTGTTTTCCATTTACACTCCCACCAAGTAACATGAAACCTGCCAAAAGGGTCCTGGAAGACCATTTTCCTTTTGAAGGGACCCCCTGTCAGGTTCAATGCTAATTGGTGGGAGGGTACCGGGGCCATATATTTTTATATATGTATATATATTTTTCGGAAAGGTCGCCGATGGTTTCGGGCGCTGCTCATGTGTTCGTGTTCTGCTGTTTTGGTGGTTTGCCAACGGGTTTTCTTATTCGTCGACTTGTGTCTTGTCTCGAAATCTAGGGGGTAAAGTCAGAAACCGGGGTGGCTTCCCTTTACCCCACCACTTAGGGAAGCCCAATAAGGTTGACTGGGCCTGCGGAGTCATTCTTTTGGCAATGTCTGGGTATCAAAGTCAGAAACTGCTTGTCTTTCAGGGGTATGGGTAAGTATGTAGCTGACGGTCTTGCAAGATGATGCGGCGCAGCAAGATTACGTCCGGTGGAAAACAAGTTGTGTGCGAGTGTGCCCCCTGTTCCTAAGGGGTTTTTGCTTGTTCCTTGGAGGCGGACGCCACCTTGACGAATGCCACGGAATGCAGTAATCCTGTTGGCAGATGGCGTTCCTGATGAGCAATTACCGGGCTTACGTCAAGCCGAAACTTCTCTTTTCACCGTTCAGTTGCTTGGGGGTGCGCCCTCGCAGTTTCGATCAAGTGTGTACCGGCCACTGCTTCCGAGCCACGGTCAGTGTCGTGAACCCTTCGGGGCATTCGATTTGCATCATGGACCTTTTCTTCTGACCTTTTCCGACTGACCTTTACCGCTGACTGATGACCACTACCACTGAACTTTTTCTGCTGACTTTGACCCTCACCGGATCTCCAAAAGCACCCAAGGACCGTTTCTAACTGACTGTTTACCAAGATGTTTCACCAGACTTGTATCACGCGCCCTTGGCCCCTTTCTGTCAGTCCCGCCAGGTGTATCTGATGCCCCCGGATGCAGGCCCCTTGTCCGACTTCAACTTGGCAGCATGGCACCCAGACGCGGTCACTCCTCGGCATCTTCTACCAGCTTGACCGGGACCTTGTATCTGCATCAGCGAGGCACCGGAAAAAGCCGAAACAACCGTCACGCGGAATGACGAAGGCGCATTTTCTTTTTCTTTTTCTTTTTGCTCTTGTTGCTTCTTTTGCTTCTTTTTGCCTTTTTGTTCTCGGTTTCTCGGGTCTTTTTCTTTTTCTTTTTCCTTTTCTGTTTCGGGCTTGGTTTGCCCTGCGTTCCCCCTTTTGGGTGCGTGTGTGTGTGTGTGTGTGTGCGCGCCCCCTGTTCCTAAGGGGTCTTCGGGGTTTTTGCTTGTTCCTTGGAGGCGGACGCCAACTTGACGAATGGCGTTCCTGATGAGGATTGCCGGCAGGATGAACAATTACCGGGCTTACGTCAAGCCGAAACTCCTCTTTTCGCCTTTCAGTTGCTTGGGGGCGCGCCTTCGCAGTTTCGATGTCTTCCATCCAGTGTGTGTGTGTGTGCGTGTATTTCTCATCAACTGGCGTCGATGCGTTGTCGCTTGCCAAGGTGACGTCACAATTATCGACGTAGAGGTGGAGAGGCCCGGCGAATGCGGCGCAGTTCTTGGCACGCATGAGTCACATGAGTGTGTGACAAGTAGTGGTCATACGTACACTATCTTACTTGAAAGTATGTCTGGGCAGTCTCTTGGAGTTATTCCACGCGGGCCGCCAATCATTTCGGAGGAACCACCCTCCCACACTTAGTGCAGTTCTGGTTACGGTGCACATCTGCAAGCCCATGAGAAGCGCCGCTGAGCCGAGAGGGCGCGCTAGCAGACAGCTTGTTGGTTTGGACACGAGCCTTTTTGTTGGCCCAGTGAGGGTTGCAACACTGCCGTTGGTACCCCTGTGACACCTGCTGTGGATAGACGAAATCCATTTCGCACCACTTTGAAACCATGGGAAGCCATTGTTCGTTGGTATTTGCAGGGGAATCATTCATCAATAGGTGGTGCGAAATGGGTTTCGTCCATCCAGAGTATGTCAGGTTGCTTGGTTGCTATGTCTCGCCGATAGGTTGCCGAAAGAACTCCTGGTGGACTTCGACACATTCGTGGACACGGTGGACGCATGCCGCCAGGAATTTGTGAAGCAGCCTGGCGCCCCAAGTGATATGGCTGTGGTTGTCAAAACCGTTTGGGATTCCGTTTTGGGGTAGGTGAATATTCACCACCCATGTTAGGACCTATTTTGGTGGGGATTGGGATGTTTACTGGGGGTGCGGGCTTTTGACCCATAGCCATACGGGCACCAAGTTTTCTTCAGGTAGTGTTGGCCCCGGATGAGTAAACCCCAGTTTATGAACAGGGGGGGTTTAGTGGGGATTCATTACTTTTGTGGCCCCATAATAATAAACCCCAGGTCAACATTACCCCAGCACAGCTTATGGGGAGCATGGATTCGCTTCAGTTTGGCCTGGCTTGGATTCGCCAGCCAAATTGCCCACCCAGCAAAATATGTAGCATTCGTTCAGCTTCCTCGGGTTGCACTCTGTTTGGTTCTGTGACGTGCGGGCGTAATTGCACGAATCACTTGTCTCCCTTTGGAATGGGAACTTTGCAACGGTCTTTCGTGAGCCAATTGCCCTGGGCACTAGGCAAAGGCACATGTTCAGCATTTGTCCAATGGCAAGCCGTGACCCTTCGACGAGGAGGCAAGTAGAAAGGGGACGACCAAGGCAAGTCAGCCTCAGTTCACTACTCAAGCGCCTCCACCGAGGGAAAAGAAGAAGGCTGGCTTCACTGACGAGGAGCTTTGGGCTCAGATTCTTGCACTCGGCAGTTCGCGCAGTGGCAAGCGGCAAGTAATCTCCACTTTGCAAACCCCGTGAAACAATGTGAATCGCGTGGGTGACCCAGATGCACCAATGTACAATACCAGGAATCCCATGCGGTTTCGGGAAGTCAACCTAAGTCTACCTACGGAGGTCACCAAAAATGGGTCCCTGCTTTTGTTTCATGTGCATGAGCTCATCCCTACATGGTCTCGTGTAGCAGCCCGGGTATGCAACGCAGCCCGGGCGAAACAAATCCCAAAGCGTCCGCCTCAGTGCGGCGAAGTCTCTCGGCCGACTGGCCGACTCGGGCCGAGGCTGCAGACATACACGGAGGCGTTCCAGAAGTTTGCCCCGCCGGCATGTTTGCCCAAGTCCCCAGTGCTTCCTTCCGGCGTTTCGCCGCTATAGTAGGCAACCAGTTGTGTCTTGTTAGCTATACCACCCGGTTTTGCCGGTTTGTTTCAGGTTGGTTTCCAACTGAAAGCCGTTCCGTTGCAAGGCATTGTTGTTCGTGCACACCAACCAATCATTCAAAGGAGACACTAAATTATATTCGTGGAAGAAGGGAAGGGTGTACGATGTAGCTGGCAGAGTGCTGGGAGGGTCACCGCCGAGAGGGAGCGACCCCGCGGCATGCATGTCATGATCATGCGAGTTTCCCGGACGCACCTCAAGGACTCCTTTCCAACTTAGTGCTTCCAGGCGTTTGGCCACTATGGTCCAACCATGTAAAACCTACAGAAAGCGATTCATACCGCAGGCTTACCTACAGTGGCAAGACGCCGGAAGGAATCACTGGGTTATAATAATAATATATGTATTATATATATATATACATCTATGTATGTATGTATGCAAATGTACGTACATTGCAAATATGTATATGTATACATATATGTATGCATATTTCACTGTATACACATATGTATGTATGTATATATGTATATATGTATTCCACCTCCTTGCCCTTCGTTCTCATGTGCCACGGGGTGTTTCCGTTGCCGCGCGCCCGGCTGTTCGGCTCGCGTCCAGGACCGGGACGGCAGCGGCTGCATCGAGGGCCGTGAGCTGCTGAAGCTCTTGGAGGCGCGTGGCAGCGGCAGGTCACAGCTGAGCCACGTGCTCGAAACCGATCCGGGTAGATGAAGGAAGCCAAATACAAGGAGCGAAATCTCACTTCCTGAGTTCGCGAACTTTAAACTTTTAAGGGTTTGTAACAGTTTGGACCATTTTAGTGGCAAATATAAAGTTTGGGGGCAGTAAGGGGCAGTCCCAGACAGAAATCGTTGCGGATATCCGCCTTCTTAATTCTTGAAGCATGGTTCTGGGTAGACCAGTTTAATACCGGGTGTTGATTGTGGCTCAGGTGTCCTTTTTGGTTGCCCTCCATTTCTCCATCCCTCCACAAGGCACGTCTATTCTGAACCCCTTTTTGCCGGCTTTAACGGGGAGCCAAAAGGAGCACCAAGGCCGTTTCTTGGGGGTCCAACCTAAAAACGACACCCATGGCTTACAAAATCGAGGGCAATTCCTGGTTTAGATGGGGATCATTCCCTTTAGCAGGGCAAAATATATTTTTCCAAAAGGCCGCCTATGTAGGTGCCCTTCTCTCCCCTTCGGGGTTTTGGGTTCCCGTAAAATAGACTGCAGAAAAAAGAAATTCTAACCTCTCTACTGGAGGACCTAGTAGAGTGCAACCAGTGGACCCCGCGATCTTTTTTCCCTAAGGTTGACCCAGGGATTAATAAACCACGTTCCATTATTAGGGGGGCGTTCCCTCCTAAAAGGGGACAACCCCCGATCAAAATCAACCAGGGGTTCTGCTTACTCCGGGGTTAACATTACTGGTCAGCGGGGCCAGGCGGGGCCAAAACCAGGAGTTTTGTTGCAACCAGTGGATCCCGCCCTTCGTTCACTTTTTTTTTTGGGGGGGGGGCTTTGTTGCAACCAGTGGCCAGCGGGACACCTAAAGGTAAAGAACCCGAAGGGCTACCATTTTGAGAAAACCCCATGTAACCCCAGTTGCAACCAGTGGATCCCACCCGTTTTTTTTTGGTTGGGGAAGGGTTCCGATTCCTTTAAACTCAAGCAAAAAAACGGATGCCGATTCCCCACGGCAATCCACTGGGCATTTGAGAGGAGGTTCAAAGTGTTGGTTGGAAGTGCGGAGTTGCGTTTTGTTTCAGAAACTCTGTTTATTGTCACGGCTACTGGTTTACGACATGGTTCCAGAAAGGGAAATGGCTCATTAAAGCAGGCTCCACATTCACAAGAGTTGGGCTGGGTTTGTCAGCTTTGTCCAAGCACCTATGAGATGTTTGTCACAAGACCGAAAAGGCCAGATCAGAAATTGGTTTTGGGCAGCTTTTCACTAGGCTGTCAGAAGCAATCCTTAATCCTTGGTTTCGGCCTTTGTAGATCTTTGCAGCGGATTCTCTATAGGGGTTAAGGATTGGGATTGGCCAACTCATTTAGAATAGCCCAGCTTAAAGCCGGCCATTTGCTGAAATGAATCTTGGTCGCCTTTTCCCCTGTTGGTTTTTAAAGGGAATCGATTTCACTACCAGAGACATATTTTCCCATTTCCCCAGACGAAGAAGCAACACGCTTTGGCGCCTTTGCTCTCTCCAGGCCTTCCGCTGGGAGCCCCGATCCAAGGAGGACCGCCAGGCCGGAGAAAATGTGTGGAGGACTTAGGGGACCTGGTAGCTGAACAGTGAATAGTCGCAAGTGAGTCAAATGAGGTTCAGTCGCAAGTGAGTAAAAACGTGTGTCGCAAGTGAGTGCTTCCTCACCTGGTAGCCCCAGCCCTGGAAGGGTCAAGGAAACCCAAGAGGAGGTCCCCAGACACAAAACCATCAGGGGGGTTTTTCAAGGAGAGCCCGAGCACGAGGCCCCAAGAAAACATCCTCCCACATTTCACATTCTGCATTGGTCGTATGTTAATGTAGGAGAAACCCTGGGAACCTCCACATAACGCTTGTTGTATACGGTTGCAGCACCTTTCTGGGCGACATGCTGTAGCCAGCGGCAAGAGCCAGCGGCAAGCAGCTACCGTCATCCCCAAACTGGGCTGGCATGATGTTGGTACTTCGCAATTGGGGGGTACAGGTTGCAGACGTCTTGGTCTGCGACTTTCAGAACACTTTTGGCTGAATTTGCGCAGCGGCCAGGCTGTGCTCATCAATTCCTGCTACCCTCGCACGAGTTGGCCCCATCAAAATTGGGATCAGGTTTTGCCCGTAGACGTGTGGACGGGCCAGTTGCTTGAGCCCATCCACTAGGATGGGCAGACGGCCAGACCCGGGCGATTCTAAGAAAGAAACACCTCCCCCCCCACCCGAAAGAAAATCGAACGCAACAAGCTGATGAGTCTCAAAGATTCCCAGGCAGCAGCACACTGCCTGGCCACATGCCGGGGCGTGGCAAGTCAACTGGCCAGAAGCTCCGATCTCCAAATTTCCCAAGCCACCATGCAACCAACACACGCGCACACGAATTTGAACACCTGAGATGGTTACGTTTGCTTCGACCGGCTCAAGTATCATGACGCGTCCTTCTGCTCGGAGGTTCCCGCAGAACCTGCCTCTTGCAATGTCACTGTGGGCAGTGGCAGCTGTTTCTGTGGCCAGTGCGCGATATGCCTCGCAGGACTCAACTCAAGGCAACACCTCTGAGCGAGTTGCAAGCGGAGCTCAGCAAAGCAACCTGCTGCGTCCATGGAGAGTTGCCAGGCGGCCCAGGTTTGGGGAGGACATGCTGCCTATGCGAACATCTTCAGGCTGGACGAACATTTCAGATTCCAATGACCTGAGCACTCTCGTGCAAGCTTGTGCCCCCTCGGCCCCTCAGCCCTAGGTAAAGGTGCACGGACGGTGGTGGATACTAATTACAGAAATGCTTTGGAGCTGACGCCAGAAAACGTGGAGGTCCGCAACCCTTTGACGCTCGCGAACTGCTTGGCCCCACTCATTCAACGAGGCCTCTTCCCCGCAGCTAGGGTGAGACTGGAGTTAGACAATTTGTCAGTGTACCCCCAGGGTGGCTTTTTCGAGGCACACAAGGACGCACCAGTGAAAGCAAATCTCTTAGGGTCTTTGGTCGTTTGTTTGCCGCAGACTTTTGAAGGAGGAGAGCTGATGTCACATCACCCTGGAGCAACGCAGAGATGCTGGACTGGGCGAAGAAGTCGACCCAAAGCGTTTGCCTTCTTTGCAGACTGCACCCATGAAATTTCTCCAGTATCATAGGGTGTTCGCGTTACTTTGCACCATATGTTTACAGAGTACGAGCCTTTGCCAATCCTCGGACAAAGTCAAGGCACTGCTCAGAGAGCTACTTGAACACTCCGAGATCGACAGGGTGGCCTCAAGGAGGCCGCGTATGTGCTGAAGGGCGCCGACTCGCAACTCTTCCTGGCACGCAAGCTCTTAAAAGAACGCGGCCTGCAAGGCATTCTACGCGGCATTCTACGAGGAACGCTTCACAAAGGAGACCTTGAAGAGTTTTTGCCTGAGAATCTTCCGTTTATGGAGGACTCTCAGTGAGTAGGAGACCGACGCAAACTCGAGGATGGCAACGAGGAGAGAGGAGGATTATGAGGATGCCGAAGAGGAGCTGGAAATCTTTGAAGAAGCTTGGTGCTGGCAGAAACAGTTCGGGGGCAAGTTCCGTCGCGGCTTCTGGATTCACCATGCGCAAAAGAGACTGCCGGGCCGGGCTCCTGTTGCGCGGAGAATTTGGAAACAGGGGCATAGAGGTTGATCTGTCCAGAGCGTACAGCATGGCGGCAATCACTTGGGAAGCTTCGCCATGAGTGACAGTTGCCAAGGCGCAATTGTTGTTTTTTGCAGCATGCAGAGCAGGCACAAAAATAGAAGTTACGTTTGCTTCGACATACTTTCAAATATGCTCCAGGAAGGTCACGTGCCATCGTGAAGGCGTTCTGCTCTCCCTAACAATCTGGAACACGTCCATAATGAGATGAGATGTCACTTCAAAATCCTTTCCGAATTCAGATTTGATTGCGCATTGCATGCAAAGTCCAACTGTAGACTCGATGCATCAATTATGTCTTATGTGGATCCAAACCGATTCTGCAATTAAACGTCAGCTTGGAATTTAATGGCATGTCCGCAGGTGAATGCTTCATATGTTTCTTCATGTCTTTGCGCAATACTTGACTATGGTACGAATCTAGCATTGTCCAACGACTGTGCTTTCATTAAGCAATAATCAACAAACACTCAACGGTAAATGTCAGTTATGCTTGGCTAAAATGACCTTGTTGGCCTTGCAGTGGTTTGGGTGGCCGCGGGGGGGTATACATAGCATCTACAAGAGTTCCGATCATCTCCCCGTAAATCAGTTGTCAACTGACCTGTGGTCTTTTGTGTAACCTTAGCCCCTTGGACTTTGAAAACAAGCACCTGTTGCATTTTCCATTAAACCTGCAAAAGGTTCGACCTGGTAATTTTGGGGGGAAGAGCTGGACACCAGTGCGGTTTACACCACACGCTTGCGTTCGGACTCCCAACGAGACTTGGCCGCTCGGCTCCCTATCGCTCCAGATCCTCCTCCAGCGGCTCAACGACGCGCGTAAGCGAGCGCGGGACGCTGCGCCCTTGGGTTCGCAGATGTCGCAAGGCATTGGTGAACTTGCTTCTTCATAGAAGCACATGCACTATGGGCATCAACCTTCCAACCACCCCAACCCAATAAAGGTCGGTGAAGTCTGAATTTGCCCAGGGCTCACCCAAGTGCTGGGGTTTTGAAACCCAGCCCCCTCGACCCTTTCCCTTTAGGTGGTTCCGAAACCGAGGAGTTGGCATTTACATGCGTTGGGGCCATTTCTAAGCGCCAGTGTGTACATGTGGTGATATTAAACAGGCAATCTGAGCCCTTTGACAAGCACGTTGGACACATTGTGCCCTTCAACGGCCTGTGCAGGGCACATCAGGCATATTTACTTCTTGGTGCAGCACTGGAAGTGACGATTGTGGGCTAAGATCATGATCGGCGCAACTGTCTTGGTACTGAGTTGGATCTTTTGGACTCTCACTTGGATGAAATCAAGGGGGAGCCCAAGAAAAGTTGAGAAGTTGTTGCAGAGGGGCGGTTTCTGCAACGTTACGCTTTGGGCGCATCCCCTGGCAGTAGCTCTGCCTAGGCTATGGCTCCCAAGGCTTCACGGAGCGAAACTGGGACTTGGCGTCGGCGGTCCAGATGCAAAGCGTGGCATGGTTTTTTCCCCCCCAACAGCCGAATAGAGCCACGTGCTCAAAACCGATTCGGGTAGATGAAGGTGAGCAATTCGCCGGAAATAGTTGCGGATATCCGGCTTTCTAATTCCTTACATGGTTCTGGGTTCACCATTTTTGTACCAGGTTTTGATTGTGACTCAATAGGCCCGAATTCGGTCCAGTGGCTTGGGGCAGCTTTCAGCAAGGCTTCGAAAGGAGATTCGGTTAGGAGGTTTAAAGGGGGTTGGGGACACCTGGTCTTATTTGGTTTGCCCCTTGAACATGCTAACATAAGTGTGTTTGTGCGCCAGTGCGATTGGGAGCTGGAGGCATTGGTGGATGTCACAAAGACTTGCTATGAGATCGTCTCTTCAATCAGCGGAAAGTGTAGATACGTGCCACGACTCACATGCTTCCATTTGCTGAAATGTGCATTTGTTACGTTCCTTTTTTGGTTTTTAAGGAAATCTATTGCTAACCTCCCAGCCTCAAAACTGTTTCGTTGAGCATGGCGGGAGCGCACCGCGACAGAATTTGTGTATCCCGGTTGCAGCGGGAATTCCCACTCTCCATGCTGGTTGGGATCCGGTTGGGTATCAGATGGTTTCCAATACCAAATGACTACCTGCAAGGGAAGTCAGGGTGTATGCCCTTTACATGGTTAGACGGTGTTGTGCCCCATGCTTCCCATTGGGGGTAGTGCTTTGGTAGTAGTGGCAATCAGTTTAGGGGTTAGGAATCATGAGTTTTCTCCATACGCAAGTTCCGCGGCCATCGCGGCCGGAGATCCGACATATGAGCATATATCCCTCAAACTCGCGGAATGTGAGGAGGGTTCATTTTCACCTTTTAACCTTTAGGTTTCCTTTTGGTCCATATTATTTCGTCCAGGCAAGTGGGGGACCTGGAATTTCCCTGGCCCTTACATGGTCAGGCCCGTTTTGGTGTAGACCCTGTGCCCGGATAGCTGAAAGCTACAGGGGGTCTCACTTCTAAAGCGGGGAAAGTGATTTGCGAGATTGATGGGCTGGTGCTAGGGCGCATGCAGTTTGGGGTGCTGGTGTAGGTGCTGTTTTGGTGTTCTGTTTGCGGGGCTGTTTGAGGTGCTGGCGAGGTTGACGGCCGGGTGCTAGCGGGCATGCAGGTGGCGCGGCGCGCGCCCGCATTTTTGCAAGATTGACGGTAGGGGGCTAGGGGGCACGCAAATTGCTTTGGGATGTGTGGGGTGCTGCTAGGTGCTGGCGACGGTGCGGACGCGGCTGGGTGCTGTGGCGGTGCTGTTTGGGGTGCTCTTGGAGGTGCTAGTGACTGCGCGGGCACACTTGTGCGAGATTGACGGCCGGGTGCTGTTTGGGCGCTCTTCGGGGTGCTGTTGCAGGTGCTGGTGCACAAGCGTTTGCATTGTTTTCGCCATCAGGGGTCTATGCTCGTGTCGCCGGCTTCCGCCAGGTGTCCGCCAACGACAGCCCCGAGTTCGGGTATTGGGAGCACCCCTGCCGCGTTGCAGTGGGCCTCGAATCCTTTTGGCCGAGACTGAGACCAACAAAAAACACAAACGGCGGAGTTTCGTGAAAATAAGTTGGATTTGGAAGGCCCAGGCTTTTGTTGTCTCCATGTTCTGACCCTTTTCACACGAGTCAAAGCAAGTTGCCGTTCCACGCTTGTTGCATGTGCCACTTGCCGCTTCTGCAGCAGCTGCTCGCAGCAGCTCCAGGTTTATTCAGCTGGCTCGGGAGCTCCATACCTTGCATGACAAGGCGCGTATTTGATTTTGTTTTTCTTTTTCGGTCGGTCGATAGTTGATTTTTTAATTTCCATAGAGAGTCACCCCCATGACAAGATGTTGTTTTTTGCCGTCTCGGGGTGCCGGTTTGAGATGGTTGGTTTTTCATTTCCATAGAGAGCCACCCCCATGACATGATGTTGTTTTTTGCCGTCTTGGGGTGCCGGTTTGAGATGGTTGGTTTTTCATTTCCATAGAGAGTCACCCCCATGACAAGGTGCTTTTTTTTGCCGTCTCGGGGTGCGAGTTTGAGATGGTTGGTTTTTCATTTCCATAGATGTTTTTTTGCCGTCTCGGGGTGCGAGTTTGAGATGGTTGGTTGTTCATTTCCATAGAGAGTCACCCCCATGACAAGGTGTTTGTTTTTGCCGTCTCGTGGATGCGGGTTTGCGATGGGTGGGTTTTATTTCCATGGGGAGTCACCTCAGGATGGTTCAAAAACCCCTGGAGTCACCCCAAAAAGTATCAAGAAAAACCAGCTGCTTGCGAATGATTCGCCGAGGATCTTGCAGGTCTGGGGGCAGTCGAAGGCATCATGCGCCATATGCATCCACAAGAGAATTGAAGCTTGGTCATGTCATGCCTCGTGGAAACACGAGAGAGTCGCATGCGGTGACATTGGCATCATGGCTTCTCGGAGAAACTGCCACATTTGCAATCCAAGAAACCACTACAGCCAAGACAAAAACGGGGATATGTGCTTTTTGATAAAAACTTGTTACACGACTTGCATTGGAAAGTGGACCCCCTTTGATTTGGAGCAAAAACATGCTCATATTGCAACTTTTAAGTAAGAACTTTGAAAGGGAGTGTCCCATGGTCCGGTTCATAAAACTACTTGCTTGTCGCACAAGGCAACCCTTGGGTGTGCAAGACAATGTGGAGCCTTCCCGTTTCAACACACTCTGGAGGGGGGACCGCTCATAAGCATATTTTGGGAGCTTGGTGGAAAGCGTGTGTAGTCTCAGGAGTTTAGTATTGGTTTAGTATTGGCCAATTTAAATTTAGTATTGCCGATTTGTTGCTGCGGCTCGGGGGAGTTTTGTTATCAGGGGTAGGTTGATTAATAGTAAGAAGTGATTGCCACACCCTAAGCCACAGCAAGGTTGTCTTTTTTTTCCATGGCTCTCCCGTCCAAAAAGAGGTTCCGTCCAGATTTCCCTAAGCCAAGCAAGGCGTTTCTGCTTTAAAAAAGTCTCGTGAGGCGAAGGAGCAAGCCATGAACGATCTGATGGAGGAGATGGCGACTTTTGCCTTCGACGTGTTTTGTTTGTGTTCGAGCGATGCGGCTGTGGGTCAAAACCAATGGTACCATTTTGGGGTAGGTGCACCACCCAGTTTAGTCTATTTTAGTTGGGATTGGGATGTTCGCTGGGGGTAGCTTTTGACCCATGGCCATGTCAATGGCAAAGATTCGACGAGGCCCCTCACGGTGGCCTGCAACGGCCACTCGTGGCCATTGCTTCGTAGAGCTACGGTTGGGTGAAAGTAGGCAGCGCTATCCCCCCGCCCTCCTTCCATGTTGGTTGATTTGTCCCCTTTTCTTACCCTAATAAAGGAAACTATACCATCTACTTTCACCATGGTGTACTGCGATGTTTTGCGGTGCTGGGGTCCAAAGGGGGTCGTGATCTGGCCTCAAGCACGGCTCTTGATTGAACAGCACCCTAGCGCTGAAAGGTCACAAGCCAAGGACGTGACAGGCCTGTGACCTCGCGAATCAACTCACAAGCCAAAGGTACCAACGCCAGGCACCACCAGCAGCAATGCCACCGGCCCTGCCCAAAAAGCAAAACCAAAGAAAGGACTCCCTCTCTTGACGGTCGCTAACCTAGCTAGACATCAAGCAACCTACAGAATCCGGCCAGCTCCGGGCCAACTGGTCCAAACCAATTTGTATAAGTAAGACATCACAGCTGACAACGGGACAATCAACACGATGCAAACACGGTTAGAAAGACCTCAGCCCAGCCGCACCATAGGTGTCCCTTTGTAGGTCAGTTTGCTTAGAATTGGATGGCAATGGTTCAGCATGGTTTAGTTCCATTTACCAGGGCCATCTATTTTACCAAAAGGACACCTATGATTCAAACTGGCGCACCAGGAAGTGCAGTTCAATCAGAAGGAGGTGAACCAGTTCCATGAGGCTGCTGTCAAGAATCCAAAAGGGTATCGTTGTATTTCTGGGTCTTTTGGGCAATTGAGTGTGTTTAGGTGTCGATCCCGGTATTTGAGTGATCAATTAATATTTTAGTGGAATGTTGTTTTTGCAATTCTCAGGCGGGCCCACCTGAAACAATCTCCCCTTGATCCTTTCCGTGGGGGGTCTCTTTTCTCAGGTCTGGAAAATTGGACAAACAAATGGCGGCTCGCTTGTACATCATGATGCTGTGGGCTTTGCAAATTATATATATATTTTTCGCGGATGTGAGGATGACCTGCAAAGAAGCTGTTCAAAAGAAATCGAATCAACAAGTGAGCTTGGCAAAATTGGAGCATGTTCAGACCGTTCCAATCGATCGAGCGCAGCACAGGTGTTCCTTCATTGGCTCCACGTAGATGACGACGAGGAATTGGGATGCTACATGGGATGGGCAGGCATGACTAACCCACCAGGAATTGACTTGCCCAGCCCGACATGCCTCGTGTGCAGCATAGAAAAGCATGAATGCGAGGCTTGACATACATTTGTTATGTTTGCTTCATGCACGCAGGGGTCCGCATGAGCTCTTATTAATCTCCATACTATGCCCTGTGAGGCCACATGCCGGCGCTTTGCCTCAGCTTTAGCACTCTTTGTATGCTTATAGTGAACATGAGGGCTTGCCAAATTTTCTTTTGGGAAGCGTTTCCCTTTGAAACCGCCGTGCAGAGGTCGCCTTAGTGGACCCAGAGTTGCTGGAGGTGTTTGCATATTCCCACGGCCAACATACGCCGCCATTTTGTGTTGCGCAAGGCGAGCAGTGAGATCCACACCAAACGGCTACGATGTTTTCCTCAAAGCTTTTTGTTTGCTGCCCTTTTGGCTCGCAAGTTCGGAGCTACTATCATGAGGTCTGGGGGGAGGAAGGAGGCCAAAATAAACGCCGAAAATAAGGCGTACAAGGGGCTTATTTGGGCTTCCCCCCCCCACCCCCCGCCCCAATATCCAAAAACACAAATCATATTGTGCCATTTGGGTGACTGCCTGCAAAGTGTGGTTTCCTTTTGGTTTCCCCATGCACCAAAGGCAACATGGTACCCTCAAGAACAACACCGATTTTCATCACTTTTGCCGGACCGTCAACTCATAGGATCAGGACCGCTCACTCTCCAGCGGACTCGATTTGATGCCTGCCAAACACCAGTTTGGTGGGATGAGGTCGTCATTTGCTCATTTCCCAAACCTCCCTCTCGCTGATTGTCGGGTTTTCGCGAGTCGCGAGTTCCACACTGAGGAGACCATTGAAAGAGCCAAGCAGCAGGATGAGTCAGACGCAGGCCGGATGCAACGACAGCCTCTGGTTTGGGGCCTCCAAAATGATAAATCACGGTCTGAACATAGACTTCCCCAGGCTAACGTAAGCCACGTGCTCAAAACCCGGGCAGATGAAGGTTAGTAGGGGACAATCCCAGCCATAAATAGCTGCGGCCGCCTTCTTGATTCTTGACATTGTTCTGGGTACACCATTTCAATCCCGGGTTTTGATTATGACTCACATGGTAGCTGCCAGAACTCCCTGGGAAGACTTGGTTGGTAGGGTAGTCTTTGTTGACCATATGGCCATGAGCATCCTTTTGGCCTTTTTCTTAGTTGTTTCTCAGTTTCGGGCTTACCTGCTCGAGAAGTAGATGTCCTGCACTTAAATCCGCCAAGAGTTTTCAACTTAAGCCCGGGCGGTCAACCGCTCAACCAGCCCTCTCTGCAAGCAAACAAGTGTGAAATTCCATGGCCCTGCCGCTGATCCAAAACGAGCTGCAGGTATTTTAATATCCGCGCTCGTGGATGGCCGTTTATTTTGCCCAGTGAAGCCTCCTTCCAGTACTCCAAAAAAGCACGGACTTGAGAGAACACTTTGTGATGTTCAGTCCGCCCGGTTTTGTGTCGCCCATGTGTTTCGCACAAGTTCCTTTCACATGAGCTGGTTTCCCGTCCCAACGCAGAATCAGCATCGGGGCCAACAATTCGCAGTAAGGAATGACTTGCTTGAAGTTGGTTTGCGGGCCTGTCAAGCAAAGGAGGGGTCAAGTTGGTTTCCAGCTGAAATCTGAGAGTTGGAACTCTTTCCGAATGAGACAAGGAAAAGGCGCTCGTGAGATAAATTGCGGTGGTAGCCTGAGTGGATGCACTTGCCAGCAAGGGAACGCAAGCAGGATACGTGCCTAGGCAGATCCAGACAGTCAGGAGCTGACCACCACGTGGCCATGTTCTGTTTCACCATGTTTTTGTTTGAGGGTACCCCTGCCGTTTTTCTTTTTTTAATACAAACAAAGTCTTGTTTTTTTTCTTTTTACTTTTGCAAGAAAGGCACCAAAACGGAAACCACCATTTGTGCGATCGTCCCCACCCCCTTACAATTGGAATTGGGGGAGGGGCCCTTGTGCTTGAATTTGTGATTGGAATTGGGGGGCCCAGGGCCCCATCCCCCTCCCCCGGTTTGAGGGGAGATGTGTGGTCTCCTTATTTTGCGCTTCCATACCTGGGCTCCCTGCTTTTGCTAGGCCTCACCCGTGAGCTGGTGCGCCGCGTTGTGCGGCAGACTGGGGTGTCAGGGGCCCAACAAATTGGAGCAAGCGGAGCATTCAGCTACGCCTTGGTGGTGGGACTGGAAACTCTGGTTGTAGAGGGTCTGATTTCTGAGGAAAACACCCCTAACCACAGCGCCAATCCAAACCACCAATGGGAATCTCAGACAAACAAACAAGCAGGGATGCAGGGGAAGCAGGGATGTGGGCATATGTTTCAGGTAATATATATATATATATATATATACATGGTTTCCTTTACACAGAGTCCTCGTCCCCGCCTCCCCCGTATCCCCGCTACTTCGTTCTTCCCAAGGGAAGGAAGCTGAAGTACGGGGGACTTCCAGTATGCTCAAACATGGAACCTCACAGGGACGTCCTGGAAGACCATTTTTGGTTTAACAGGGACCCCGTTGTGCGTTCCATGTTTGGTGGACAGCAGGGTAAGGAAAGCGGCATGTTCTTGTGCCAGTATGACTTCAGCTAGCTCGTGGCTGGAAGGCAGCTAAGGAGGCATTTGAATAGCAAGTGATCAAAGTGCACACCTCGGGATTGCAGAAGTTCCTCTGCACTTGTTTGGACTGCCTTTGGGAAATACGCCCGCCACCGGCTGAAACGGCTGAAGGTCAATGTTGGCTGTCGCAGTGAAGACCTAGGATGCAGCATGCAGTTCGGTGAGACATCACTTGCTGCTCAGGGAATGAGTTGGAATGAGCCTTATAAACCATCTCAGTTGCCCAAAGCCGACCTTTTGACCTTTTGGTTTTCCCGTTTGGTTCATTTTTAGTGGAGGTGCCAAAAGGTTGACCTTTTATTTCTGGGTCCCATAGGGGCAAGTGAGTCATCCAAGTGGTGGTTTCCTAGGGAATTCCCAGGTTCCTTCCATCAGTCCGCTCCTTCCACCCAAATTTTTCAGCGTCTCGTCAGGTGCCGCTGAGAGAGTGGGTGGTCTGCGAGTTTCTCCACTGCGTCTAGCGGCTATGAAGGACATGGTTCCCCCAGATGGCCCTAAATCAACACCGTTTTGGATCCCATTTCGGGGCAGGTGAATTCACCACCCATTTTAGAACCTTCTTTAGTGGTTGGACTGGTTGATGTTCACTGGATTTTGGGCTAACCGGGGTTTTGACCCATAAATTTGATGTCCACCAAAGGGTTTTGAGTAGACTTCAGACCCGTAGCTCGTAGGTCCATCCATCTCACCTCTCGCGATCCGAGGTCCATCTCCCCGGAGCGCAAGGAAGTGCTGGACGTGCGGCTGGATAAGCTGGAGGAGGCGAATGGAGAGAGAGAGAGACTTGGTTGTTGTTGGGAAAAATGATATATATATATATATATGAATTTTGCTTATTGTGGTTTAGTGGTTGAGGTCCAACCACTTGGCTGCTAGAATTTAAATTGTTGCTCCCCTTTCAACGTCAACAAAGGAGAGAGAGAGCGTTTGGAGGGGATGCTTGGAGGCTTCGTATTTGAAAGACAAAACTTTGGTGGTTGGCCCAATTTTTGTGGGCCTCAAGTAGAGTCTCTCAAGGTAAAACAATCCATCCCTTGGTGGTTGTCAATCATTTCTTTTGGCCTCAAGTGGGGGTTGTCCACATGTTTTGGGCCTCTCCCAGGGTGTTTTGTACCTTGGTGGTTGTCAAATGTTGTCAATATCTCCTTTTGGCCCTCGAGTAGAGTCTCCTTTCCGATTTAGAGTGGGCAAATATGAGTCAAGCAGGCAAACTCCCACACACAAACACATCGCCGGCACCTGGTCAATTCCCATGGCAAATGAATGCTGGGAACCTGGGACACTGGGATAGGTGCCAGAATGTCTTTTGAACGTGTTTTAAGATAGACCGGAACAAAACATTGTCGGTTGGTTGCGAGCAGCAGTGAGGTAGGGTCTGATTATGACTCGCCAGAAAGGGGCCACGGCAGGCCGCTTTTTCATTGCCGGCTGCATTCTGGAAAGAAACGTGAGATAGCGTAAATACTCAGTAGCTCACCACCGGCCCGGCGGTAAGTAGGTGGATGCTGGCGGCTGAGGCTTGTGTAGGATCGCCCCTGCGAGTCTATAAACGACTCACGCGAGTGAATGATACTGTTTGCACTTTTGCACCTATATGTTTTAGATGGTGCCATCATGATTCGCGTTGATGCCCTTGTTCTCTGGTTTGATGTTGGTGCAGCGGTTTAACCTCGACTCTAGGGAGACTCCAAGCGTGGCAAGGGGTCGTGATTTCAAGCTGGGCCCACTGCGTCGTGAAAGCAGTCCAGCACCCTTGTTTTCTCGAAGGCCGGTGTTTCAGTGGCATTTGTCTGAGTTGAACCCCAGATGTTCACCTCCTATCCCCCCCGCCCTCCCCTCCCCCTCCCCCCCGGCACCGTGATGGTGCGTTCGCGGTTTTGGGCGTGGGTTGCCTTCACCATGTGGTTTCAATCGCAACTCGAGCTCAGCTTGCCCTCTTTTCAGCTGAGCCCCAAGACCAGCGAACCGGTTCGGCAAGCGAGCGGATTCTTCCCCTCCTGGCTGGGGCTGGGTTGAACTGAACCCACAAAAAGTGATAACTGTTTGCAGGGGGGTCAACAGCAACCAAGGGTTATAACCCACTTACTGCACAGTGCCGCTTTAAGTACCTCGTGCTTCCTTCGGGGCGTTTCACAAGAAGTGGTTACAACTGTTTGCAGAGTCGCTACGGCAACCAAGTTGTTGGCTCGAAGGACCACAAGCTGAAGTTCCACGGCTTCCTGCGGCTCATGCGCTGGCTCGCGGGGGCGCCCAGCGAACGGTGGGAAGGGGAAGCATGGGCGCAGCGGAGTTGCGTGTGCACAGAAGTGAGTGGCTTGTCTTCTTGCTGCTTAAGTTTATGTGTATATATATAATGTTTCCCTGTTTGTGTATATATATATAATATATTATATATAATGTTTCCCTGCTTGTGTGAAAGGGAATCTATCGCTACTGGACATGTTTTTTTTTTGAAACGGGACTTAAGCAAACGGAAGTCAGGTATATCTAAGCGACTGTTCCGGCGTGCAAGTTTCTGACTTGTTAAAACTGTTTTGTTTTGAGAAGCACTGGCAGCTTCGAACATCAGGTGACTGGCTCAAGCAGAAACCGCGGGCCTGGACTTCATCCCAGCTCCAGCGGGAGTGAAAGACTTTTTGAGCTTGCGCTGTTTTCAGCAGCTCGGGTTTTTGGAAGCAACAAAAATGTGCGCCGTGGGCTTCATTATTATTATTATTATTTTCTTTTTGGGGGGGGGGGTGGAACTCCAAGAGTGGCGGTTTCATTGAGGGTCTAGCCCATCACAAAGTAATCTCTACAGCCTAAAGTTGCCAGATTTCAACTTTAGTACGTATTCACCGAGCCTCGCCCACAGATCGACACCAACTTCGCAGAGATCAACTCGCAGATGGAGAAAGGCGCAGGACGTGGCAGCTTGGAAACTGGTCCCCATGAAGTCTGCAAGTTGCAATTGACAAGGGCGAAGGCCAGTAAACTGTGCTGTGCTGGAGGCTTTTCAAAGTCCTTGTATCGAGATCAGCAGGCACTTCAGCTGGAACATTCCAGCCTTGCAACGACGCGATCTTGTCGATCCCAATGATTGCTTCCAGTTACTGCTTGTCTAGGCAACAAGGAGTTCCCCCACGATGTAAAACCTAGAGCTAACGCTACTATAGTGGGTGAAACGCCAATCGGACGCACCGGGAGTGGGTGGCTTTCGCATGGGTCTCTGCGCAGCCAGGACCCTGAGAAGCGAGTTGTCGGCCCATTGCCTTTCACGTTTTGACAAAGTAGATGGCACAATCTCCTTGACTTGCGTGAGTAAGGAAGGACTAAACCATGAGGGACTGGTGCCATCCACTCAACTGCGCTTGCAGACTCCAAGAGGTTGACTGGCAAATCTCAGAGACCTGACTCCTGGCACGTGCATTCAGCATGCAGACGTTTGCTTCCTGCGCTTTTGCGTTCAAAGTCTCACCTTGTTTCAGGAAGGCAGTATCTCGTGTAAAAGCGAGCGGTACCGCCGTCCCAAACTTTGCGAGGGGCGACCTTGAAGCTTCATTGCTATTGACTAGGACCCCCAGTAGTGCCCTTTCTCACCCCTTTTTTGGGGTTTTGGGTGCCCCTATTAAAATACACTACAGAAAAAGGGTACCCTTATTCTAACCTCTCTACTGGGGGACCTAGTTGAGTTCATTAGACTTTTTCCGAGCTGAACCCGGAAACAGTTGGAAAGCTGTTTTCAGAGGGGTCGTTGAGCAGCAACCAAGTGAAAGCCGAGAGCATGCAAGTCGTTTTCCCGAAAGCACGGCGAAGGGTTCTTCCGCTGGGTTCACTTGAGTTGTTCTCATGAGAGTCATTACAAGGTGTCATTGCAAGGAATCATCATCAGTCATTGCAAGGAGTCATTGCAAGGAGTCATTGCAAGGAGTCATTGCAAGGAGTCATTGCAAGGAGTCATGGCAAGGATTGCAACTTGCACTTGACTCCTTGCACTTGCAACTTGCACTTGACTCCTTGCACTTGCAACTTGCACTTGACTCCATGCACTTGCAACTTGCACTTGACTCCATGCACTTGGCTCCTTGCACTTGGCTCCTTGCACTTGGGCACCCCTTGCACTTGCAACTTGCACTTAACTCCGTGCACTTGCGACTTGCACTTGACTCCATGCACTTGGCTCCTTGCAACTTGCAATGGACTCCTGCAATGACTCCTTGCAATGACTCCTTGCAATGACTCCTTGCAATGACTCCTTGCAATGACTCCTTGCAATGACTCCTTGCCATGACTCCTTGCAATGACTCCTTGCAATGACTCCTTGCAATGACTCCTTGAAACAAGCAAGGAGTCAAGTGCAAGTTGCAAGTGCAAGGAGTCAAGTGCAATTGACTTGCGAGGAGTTAAAATCTCTTCTTAGGGCGGCGGGGTAGTGCCGACGACACTACACGAAAATCGACCCTCTGCGGGGATCGGCGTGGTCGAGGTGCAAAAACCCATGGTTTTTTGCGATTTCTAACCTGCTCGCGCGACCCTCTGCGGGGATCGGCGTGGTCGAGGTGCAAAAACCCATGGTTTTTTGCGATTTCTAACCTGCTCGCGCGACCCTCTGCGGGGATCGGCGTGGTCGAGGTGCAAAAACCCATGGTTTTTTGCGATTTCTGCTGCTCGCGCGACCCTCTGCGGGGATCGGCGTGGTCGAGGTGCAAAAACCCATGGTTTTTTGCGATTTCTGCTGCTCGCGCGACCCTCTGCGGGGATCGGCGTGGTCGAGGTGACCCGATTTCTGCGCGCGACGGCGTGGTCGAGGTGCAAAAAAAAACGAGGTGTGCGTGTTGTTCGAACTAGAACCGGCGGGTCGCGGGTTCGATTCCTCCCTGGTCCGCGGGCGGGCGTCGCAAGATGCAACTTGCATTTTACAGCAACTTGCGCAGAGCAACTTGCGCAGAGCAAGTTGCACAGAGCAACTTGCGCAGACCAACTTGCACCGACCAGTTTGCGCAGAGCGCCTTGCCTAGAGCAACTTGCGCAGAGCAACTTACGCAGAGCAACTTGCACAGAGCAACTTGCACAGAGCAGCTTGCACAGAGCAACTTGCAGGGAGCGCAATTTGCACAGAGCAACTTGCAGGGAGCCACTTGCAGGGACCAACTTGCCGGAGCAACTTGCGCGGAGCAACTTGCGCAGAGCAACTTGCACAGTGCAACTTGCGTAGAGCAACTTGCGCAGACCAACTTGCACCGACCAGTTTGCGCAGAGCACCTTGCCTGGTGCTGTCTCGCGCTTGCTTCACGAAGTGTAGGGAAAAAGAACGCATCCTGCAGCGTTGCGCTTGCGATGTTCTGCTTTCGGGCCAACCGTGGTCTAGTTCATGTCATGGAGCTCAGAAACTTCAGGGAGCCTCGAGCCCCGGAATCCTTCAAATTCTCCCTGAGATTATGGAGTCTTTGGTGCATTTTGCGCTTGGATGTTAGGACTTTAACTGTTTGCCAACTAATGGGTTTTCCATTAAACCACTGAAAGATAAACTGTTAGCAGGGGAGCAGAAAGCAACCGAGAAGTTTCGTCGCTTTTTGGGTTTGGACTCCGCTCGAGTGGCTAGCAAAAGGCTTGGATACTCCTTTCGTTGGGCACATCCAGTCAGCTCGGTGGCCGTCTCTCCGTTTTTGGCTCGCAGGGTTGGGGGTTCATGATGCTTGTCGGCATCAACATTGTCTCTCTGAGAAACAAACCTGTTGTGCTATCCCCCTGCCCACGACCCTAGCTCAACGATCCATTCGTAGCAAGGTTTCAGAAGCCAAGCTGGCATGCCAAAAGGATAGAGCATGAGTCAAGCGGCATGGCACTAAGCAGATGGCACGAGATTCATTTAGACATCCCGTACCCCTAGCGCTTGGTGCTTGGGCAAGCTCAAGGCAAGCTCAAAGCTCAAGGTGCGCCCTGCCAGGTTGGTGCCATCTGCCGTGTGGATTGCGGTCTGCGGTGTGTCTTTTTCATATCTCAGGCCTTGGTGGCTCCTAGCCATCCGGTTCCTTAGCTTTTCGGGTTTTTAGTGTTTTGTGGGGTTCTCCATTTAGCCCACTAAAAGTTAAACTTTTAGCCTGGGACCTGAGGACAGCTCAGAAGCCATGTCTTGAGTGAGGCGACTCAGGGGCGGGATAGAGGCTTAGCTGGAACTGGCGGGGTTCGGGTGCGGGTATGCTCGCGAGTTCGCCATGAAGGTTCCTTACTCGGGGATCCCTCACTTCAAGGATTCCGCATTGTAAAAATCAATCGATCCCAGTGCTTCCAGTTACCACTATAGTAGGTAACCAGGAGAAACCATCACGTAAAAACTAGAGGCAAGAATCCCTGGTTACCTACTATAGTGGCAACTGGCACCAGGGATCACATCAACGCCGAATGATTCTGACCTGGCTTGCTTGCAGGCCAGCAATCCGCCCTAGAACCATGTGTCTGATAAGGGTAAAGCACTGCCAATCACGTCGTAAAGTTCTAGGGGTTGATTCCTTTTCCATTGTTCTTTTCAAGAACTAGCTGTTTCCCCTGGGGTTCTGATGGTTTTCTGGAAAGATTCAGATCCCTGGGTTCACAATGGTTGGACGTGTCCCCTAGAAAAGTGCCCCCGGTTTCGGGCCCGAGCGTACGACTCTGCGAGTCTCGCCAGGACTATGGGCTTGGGCCCCGGCGCTCGAGGTTGTCCGAGAGAGCGCCAGAAGTGGTCTTGCTCTATTTGCGGCTGTTGTTATCATCTTCGTTACTCGGTGTGTTGGCAGGTTCTTTGCTTGACTGCTTTTGTTTGCTTGACTGCTTGCTTGCTTGCTTGCTTGTTTGTTTGTTTGTTTGTTTGTTTGTTTGTCTGTTTGCCTGGGCGTTTGGTTTGGTTGATTGCCTTGTCATTGCGTTCATTCGTCTGTTTCCTGTATGTGTTGGGGAGATGCTACCGCACAGCGTTGCCAAAGGATCATCTTCATCAGTTTTCCGCGCCAGTTTGACTTTGGAACCTCCTCCTTTCGGATCTGTTTAGTGTGAGAAACAAAAAGGCATGTTGGGGTTCTCCACAGAAGTGTGTGCCTTTGGCTGCCCCTTGTTTGTGCCTTTGGCTGCCCCATGTTTTTTGCCATCAAGGGGCTAACTTAAATCAGAAAGGCGCAACACCTCCTTTGAGGCCATTTTTTGTCTTTGGGAGTCTAGTTCCGGTTCCTTAGCTTTTTTAGCCTTTTAGTGTTTAGATGTAGTTTCCGAATTTAACCCACTAAAAGTTACTTATAGCGGGGGATTTGAGGGCAGCCCAGGAGTGAAAGTTCTCTTCCGGGCCGCACGTTTGGAGCTCGCGGTCCCCGGTGCTACTGGAAGAGGGTATTTAGCCGCCCAAAATGGAGAAAAACCACCCCCAAGAAACACCCATCCAACCTATAGTTTCCTTTAAGGGACTCCCCAGGTTCATTCCATTTCTCATTCCCTATCGCACCAGCAAATTCTCCACCCTTGAAAAGGAAGAGGTCCTCTTTCTTCTGCCGTCCCTACCCAGTCCAGCGGCTCCCTTCCGCTTGCCCTGAGGTCAGGGTCAGTCAGAGGAGCTGCAGCTCCAGCCGTGGGGGGCCCATGGAGAGCCATCAGCAGGGAAGAGACGTCAGCGGTGACGATCCCGTGACCAGTTACCGGCGATGTAACTTGGTCCAATTCGCATGGAAACGTATTAGCTTGTCCGATCAGAAGGTCCCTGAGTTTTGCGACACCCTCTTTTTTGGGCCAGTCAAACACAGTGGTGCAAACACCAGCTGATTTAAGAGCATGTGCGTGTAGCAGGTCACGTGGTTTTTGGATGTGTTCGTTCAGGAACCCAGTTTTGCTTGTAGGAGCCATGCCCATGGCGTTCGCATGTTGGCCTGGGCCCGATTTTTGTTGAGACATAACACCCGGGCGGTTTGAATGGTTGAATTCTCCAAGGGGATGGGGTCATGCTGCAAGGTTTCGTTTCCAGTGGCATGGATCGAAACACGCCCCAAGCCAGGATCAGGTCAGGATACATCTCACTTGGTGTCCGGACTTTGGCAAGTCGCCTTGGCAAACGGAGAGCTTTGTTTTTCGTATCCCGGCACACAGGGCCAGCTGTAGCTCGTGTGGCACTGCAGAGCGTGCTGGTGCCTAGTTTCACCCAAGGGCGGTTGTTTGAATGGAGTGTGGCCCCTGTTGGCCGACGCAAATTTCAGTGGTGTCTTGGGCATGGGGGGAACGCTGGGCAGCTTTTCGTTTGCCAATGCCTAGAACTTGACTGCTATTGGGTTGGATCTTTAGACTTTAATTTTTTGGTTGAAACAATTGTGTTTTCCACTAAACCCTCCAAGAAGTGAACAATTGTTTGAAGGGGGGTCGTTGCAGCAATCAAGAGAAAGCAACATGACTTTAGCAAAGTTTGTTGGGCAACAACATGCTGGATATCAAGCCGCCAGCTTCAAGGATCCATTGGCTTGACACAACTCTGTACGTATAAATATATATATATATATGTATCTTGGTGGCTCACCCCAAGAAGCTTTGTAGCCTTTCAGTGTTTAGTGGTTGTTTCCATTTAATAGCCACTAACAGTTAGTGACTTTTAGCGGGGAATCTGAGGGCAGCCCAGGTATATCTACATGTGATTATCTACATATTGGAACCTGTATTGTGCATACTTGGGAATGGACTAGAGACGGCGTCGACAACGTTCGGGCCGCTCGGCCCAGGCTGGGAGATAAATACTCGATTGGAAGGACCAAGTTCGGAGAGGCGCGAAACAGCAGCGCCGTTTCAGCTTCTTGTGACCCGGTTCTTTGGCTAAGCTCCATTTGCTTAAGAATATGTTTGTATGTTCCCTTGTTGGTTAAACAAGGAATTCATCACCTTTACTGTAACCAAATAGAAGCTTAGCCTTTAGGACGAGCAATCACTAGGCAAGTCGGAATGTTACATTCGAAGGGGCGCCAACTTTTACGTGTCACACTGCATTCAATTTCCAGGGTTCCCACAAGCCAGAAGTAGCTGTGACAGTGCCGTGTGCTTCGAGTAGTTGAACTCAACATGCAAGGCAATGGCTGAGAAGTGCAGAGTCTACACATGCACCTTCTCCCAGTGTGGCAATGCAGTCAGGTGAATTTCGATGCAATCATTGAGTGAGTGTCGCGCCTGTCGCGTAGCCTTCGCCAGGGAGCTTATGGAACGGTCTGGAAGGGCACTGACCGCATCTCTGGGAACATCGTTGCCATCAAGCAGATGAGCAAGGCGAGGTCGTGGCGGCAGGCCATGCTCGGTAATTGGCTCAGATCAATCATTCTGGGCTTGGCCTAGTTGCCGACGGCGATGGAACCTCCTTTGCTTTGTCTCCCTGCAGGCTTCCCGCGCGTAGTTATGTATTGGTTGTGTTTGTCATGATTCCTTTCCAGTTGGAGTTTGAAGGGAACACGCTCCCTTTGACTCGTTCTATGTTTGGCCACGGGCCAGCTACTTGACTGGAAGGGCAGCCAGTTGCTTTGCATTTTGCTCCAAAATGTATAGGAAACACACGGAATTCCACAGGACCAACAGCACGAAAATCCGGAGCGATCCGAAAGCCACTTGCCCAGGCTTTGGTTGAGCACGACAGGTTCTTTTGTTTGCTGACATATTTTGGAAGGCGTGAGCATTCTTTATTGATAATTTCGGGATACGACGCGAATTTGTTCTTTGGGAGTATGAAATCATGAATTCAAAGCCCAGACTTAGCTGAGCCTTGACCCGCCAGGCAAAGCTGAGCAAGGGAGGACCTGGTTTAGTTCGTTGCTGGCAATTTGGGGCGGATGCAAAGTGTCACTCGCCACCCCCCCCATAGACCCCAGATAGCGAAAATCATGCCGACGATTGTTCTCCAGCACCTCCAACGGCACCCCCCGAAACGGCACTTGGCCGCGCCGTCACTGGCACCTCCAACAGCACATGAAACAGCATCCCAAACTGCATGACCCCTTGCACCCTGCCGTGAATCTTGCAAAAAAATGCACCCACACCGGCACCCTCAAACAGCACCCCCAAAGCATCAATCTCGCGAAAACGCCGCACCGTCACCAGCACCTCAAACAGCACCCCAGACAGCATCCCAAAACACCACCTGCGCCAGCATCCCAAACTGCATGCCCCCTTGCACCCTACCGGCCATCTTGCAAAAATGCGCCCGCAATGCCACCTGCATGCCTGCCAGCACCCAGCCGTCAATCTCACAGCACCCCAAACAGCGCCCCAAACAGCACTTCACCAGCACCCCAAACTGCACGCCCCTTAGCACGAGCCCATCAATCTCGCAAATCACTTCCCCCTCTTTATTAGAAGTTAGAACCCCTATAGCTTGCAGCTATCGGGTCCGGATTCATATTTCTACACAAGTCTGAATCTATGTGATTCTTTTCTTGAGGCACCCTCAAAGGGTCTGTAAGTAGCATAGGACAAATGTAATCATGCTGCCTTCGTGGCTGGACCCCTCCTCCCACAACATAACATTGTGGGGGGAACGTTGAAACTCCATTTCCTTCTCAAGGGACCCTCTGTCAGGTGCCATGTTAGTGAGAGGGAGCGTAAGGTGCCAAGGGGGTGCAATTCTTCTGACCTCACCAGGTCGCCTGTTGTGTGACATACTTGTCAGAGCCCAAATTTCACCGCGGCCCCGGCGGCCCCAGGTTCCTAAGCTTAGCTTTTGTGGAGGCCATTCAATTTAAGACGGCAAAGAGTTTGGTTCTTGCAACTCCCGCAGAGTTGCCTCGCCGGGAAAAAAAAAACCGCGTTTGGTGTCGCTGGGTCAGGAGACAAGCTTGTCAACAACATGGGCCGAGAGGCACGCTCGGCGCCATGGGGGCTTTGGTGCCTGGCGCCAAAGCGCCCGAGAAGTCCAGGGGGGTGGGGTGGGGAGGTGTGGGGTTTGGAGCTTGGGTTGTGCCTGGTGGTGGTGGTGGTGGTGGTGGTGGCGGCGGCGGTGGTGGTGGTGGGGAGTCCAAAAACGATGAGCAACAAATGCGTCACTCAGCCACTCCTGGACGGACGGATGACCGCTTTAGAATTTCTTGTTTGGGGGAGGGTTCCCCTACTAAAACAGACTACAGAAAAAATCGGGTACCCTTATTCTAACCTCTCTACTGGAAGACCCAGTTGTGGCAGAAGCTGGCATCGTTGCGAAGCCGTCTGGACTGCCTCGATTCGGCCAGGTGGTGATGATGCGTGCCTGTCAGCACGAGAACGTGGCCCAGTTGTTCGGCGTCTTCCAGGACAGAAAAATCAACGCCCTTCCAACAAAAGTTGTATTGGTTTCGGCGGGCCTGTTGTGACCGGAGGCGCGGCTGTCCCGCTCTGCCTTCCCAACGAAGGTGTTTGTAAACTCAGTGCTTCCAGGCAAGCCACTCTGGGGTTTCCCCATCATGCAAAAAAGTCTAGAGGTAGCCATAGCAAAAGGTTGCCTACTGCAGCGGCAACTGGAATGTTCACTGGGCTACTTATCAGTATGTTCTCCCCATGTAGTTGTCGCTGTCCGTTGCCTTTTTGGTGAGCTGAACTATCACCATTCGGGCCAGTTTGAGTGAGTTTGCTTGTGGTGGGTGATCTTCAAAAGGGAAGTACGGGGGACGAAAGCATGGGCGTTTTCGGACCCATACTGAGAGAAACAAAGTACCTTGGATCCTGGAACTTACATAACCTTCTCAGTTGAAGCATGGCAGATGTGCTCGGTGTTCAGCAGGGTCGAGCTGCTCGGTAGCTCAGGCCGTTTGCACATAAAGTAAGGATGTGACGTGCCATCGCACCAAGTCGTCAGGTGGTAGTTGCGGCTGTGCCAGTTCCAAGTTCCAAGCTCTTGGCTTAACTGGCCTCATGAGTGTAAGTGGTGGGTTAAAGGGAAACATCCCCATTTTCTGATTTTGACAACCCCCAGAAACCGGTCAAAATCATGACCCCAGCTGGCTTCTCAGGAGCAGAAGTTTGTGTACTTGGTCATGGAGTGCTGTGAAGGGGGAGACATTGGTGAGAGGGCCGGTGCCCGAGTTCGTGTCATATCTCCATGAGGCCGAGCTGATGATGGATGTCAGCGGTTTTGAAGGTACTGGGGGCCATTGCATGGCTTCATTTCTGGCTCCAAAGCACAACATGTGTGTGTGTGTGTGTTTGTTTTTCTTCTAGGCAACCCCAAGAATGGTGGTGTTTTGCTTATGGTTTCCCTTTACCCTCTCAGAAAGACGCACGTTTGTGTGTGTGTGTGTGTTTTTTCTGGGCACCCTCCAAAGAATGGTGATGTGTTGCTTGTGGTTCCCCCTTAAAACCGCCACAAAAAGGGGTACCCATATGTGGGATTGATCTTGCAATCCGAGCCATCCCAGTCACAGGAGTTTTGGTGGCGATGTTTGTTTTGGTTTTCGAGGCATTTTGGGCGTTCTGTCTGGGATTTGTGCGTGGTTTTTTCTTCGACGTTTGGAGTTGTGCGGGTGTTTGCAGCAATTTTGCGGACGAATTTGGGGGGTGCTACTTGCGGCAATTCGCTGTCGCTTGCGAATAGAATTTGTGGAATTTGTAAAAACACTACCTAGATTCACGAGGAGGGAAAGTCTGGTTTGCCCGGACTCGAAGGGCTCCCTAACATCGGGACCGACTCTCTTCCCCAAAATTTGAGCTTCCCCCTCATCTGACTTGTTTTTGCTTCTTTGGGGTTTTCAGTCTTTTCCCATGTTTTTCTTTTCTTTCGCTTTTTTGGTTTGCTTTTTTGTTTTTTGGGGTCCCCTGTGTTTTCTTTCCACTCGCCAGGCAAGACAAATATTATCCTTTGGGCTCCTTAAAATATACATTTTGCAACCATTTGAAACATGTGGCTTTTTCAACACCAACATAAAGTTGGAAACCACCATTTACAAGTTGCAATGTTCAGGTGTATTCACTGTAAGGATCCCTGCTTCCTCAGACAATTGTTCGTGGACCACTATTTTTTTAGCTCCCCTCTCCGCGTTTTTTGGGGGGTGTTCTCTGTGTTTTCTTTCCACTCGCCAGGCAAGACATAATAATTCTGTTTTTTGGGGTTTTCAGTGCAAATGAGCTCCCCTCTTTGATTTTTTCTTTTTTTGGAGGGGTCCCCTGTGTTTTCCGCTCGCCAGGCAAGACAAATATGATCCTTTGGACTCCTTAAAATATACATTTTGCAACCATTTGAAACATGTGGCTTTTTTAGCACCAAAATCAAGTTGGACACCACCATTTACAAGTTGCAATGTTCAGGTGTTGTCATGTAGGGATCCCTGGTCAAATCAGAGCTGTCAAGTTGGGAGACGAGTTTTCTCACTTCCATTTGTTGAAATGGTTCTTCCCCCAACAGCTGAAAGCTAAGGGGTCTCAGCCCAGATAAGGTTTGGGGGCTCGGGGGGGCTTTGTTTTTGACTGCTATTGGGTTGGATCTTTAGACTTTAACTTTTTGGGAAGTCAAGTTGAGTTTTCCACTAAACCCCCAAAAAGTGAAAACTTTTTGAAGGGGGGTCGTTGCAGCAACCAAGATAAGGGGGGTGTTCCCTCCAAAAGTGGTCTGAATCCCCACTAAAAGGGGACACCCCCTATTAATAAACATTTTCCACCCAAATAAAGGGAAACCACGTAAGGATCGCTGTTTTTGGTGTCCTCTTTGCCGCCAGTTCTCAGGTCATCGGCGGCAACGCGCAAGTCTCGGAGGACCAGCTGGCGGACTGGCCGCGGCCCCGACGACCCCACCCCCGGGCCAATGGCGCAACGGTTTTCCCGGTGGTTTCTCCATACAAAAAAAAAACACGAAATGTATTTGCGCTCAAGAAGAAAACGCGCACAGCCATATGGGTGTGCTTTTTGAGGGCAGCCTTTTTGGGGGTGGGTGGCTTAGCCTCTTTTCGAATGTACGAGCGGGTTTTGGCTCCTTCAATTCTTCCTTGCATGGGGCTTCTAAGCTGACGGGTAGCTGGACAGAAGGGTTTGGGTTTGGGAGACTGCCGTGATCTTCAAATGGGGCCCCTTGTCCACTTTGATTCAGGTAACTAACCCAAAAAATTGGTGGCTTGGATTTGTGGTTTTGGGATTCCCCTGGTTCGTGTAGAGTGTAAATGGAAACTACCCTGAACCACCAAGCCACCAGTCCAAACCAGATTGTTGGCAAAGGGGTGCTTCTGCAAGGGCACAACCCTATCGGAGCCCTAGCCGAGCTTTTCTTACAAAAGCTCAGCTAGGGACTGAGGTTCCCATCCACCCATCTATCTATCCATCCTTCCATCCACCCATCCACCTAAAGGGCATCCTTTGCTCCTTTGTCATATCCAAGCATGGCAAATGACATGTGTCAAATGCAACTTGTTTCAGCGATGCAGAGTCTGTGAATCCGTCAAAAGCAAAGCGAGCAGCTTAGCCAGAGCTTCACTTGTTGCACTGGCACTCTGCTTGGTTGTTTGCTTTGACATGAACCTTCCTCGATTTTCCTAGCCACTTGAATGCCAGCACCGAATAGACACGAAAGCTTGGCACGCTTTCCCGATTAAACTTCCCTTGCCCTGAGGTGCTGGCAGATGTGCTCAGCAGCAGCCATGCTCCACAGCAAGCGCATTTGCCAAAGCCCAAGCTTAGGCTAGCCGGGGAGCTAAACGTTGCACTAGTAGCTACTCCGAACAGACAATGAAGAGGACATGCACCCATGTCCAGTTTATTGCACCAACAGTCAATCTTTAAGGAGATGTGTTTTTGCAGTGTTTGCCTTTGGGCCAACATGACCTCGCTGCTCCAAGATTTGTACCCGGCTGGTGTTGACCTTTTAGCTCCTGTGCCCACCAGCCAACATGGAGCCGCCCCCCCCCGGTTGTTGCATTTCTTAGGGTCCACATCCGCTTGTTTGCAAGCAGTGCTTTGATGTCTTGCAAAAAGCAAGAGGGGTAGGAAACTATCATTATAAAGATGATTGCTCAGGCAGATGCGTCATGCATCAAGGTAAATCGTGAGCATTTGTTGATCTGTGCTTGCTTCAGATTGAATTTGCTGTCTGCGGTTGCAATAGTTTGCACCTCGTTTAGCTGCTTCAGTTGACTTCACATCAACGTGTAGAAAGTTCAAATTCAACCGTGAAGCAACAAGCTGCGGACGTGTCAAAGCACATTGTGCATGTATGTGCCCATCCTACACTCAGCTTTCATACAATGCATAGTGTATACATATATATATATACATGCACATTTGCGTATGTACTGTAGGTAGTGTATGTTGATGCGGTGTTGCATGAATACGGAAAGCTAGAAGTGTTCTGGCCACAGGCTATTGTGTACAGGGATGATGCATTTGATGCGCAAAGGTAGCTTGGCGTGCGGCATGGACATGTCGGCGTGCAGTTTGGACAGCCTTACTGGAGATCCCTCAAGCTTTCAAGTGATGCTTTTTGTTGCAGCAACCGGCCCCTTTGTCGCTTTCTTTCAGTTTCTTTCAGTTTCTTTCAGTTTCTTTCAGTTTCTTTCAGTTTCTTTCAGTTTCTTTCAGCTTCTTCCAGTTTCTGGCTTATCCCCAGAAACCGCCCCATTTCTTGCGGTTAAAAGTTGGCGGCTGTCCGTTTACCGCCTGTGTCTGGCTCCCCAGAAACCGCCACGCCCGGACCGCTTTGGATCCAAGGTCACCGGGACCTCAAGCCGCAGAACTATTTGCTGCGCGGCTCTACGCCGGGCCCTGGGATGGAGCTGGGGTCAGGTTTTCTCGCTTTGTCTTTTTTTTTGGACGGGGGATTTAAAATATGTTGTTTGTTTGTGTGTTTGTTTGGTTGTTTGTTGGTTTGTTTGTTGGTTTGTTTGTTTGTGTGTTTGTTTGGTTGTTTGTTGGTTTGTTTGTTGGTTTGTTTGTTGGTTTGTTTGTTGGTTTGTTTGTTGGTTTGTTTGTTGGTTTGTTTGTTGGTTTGTTTGTTGGTTTGTTTGTTGGTTTGTTTGTTGGTTTGTTTGTTGGTTTGTTTGTTGGTTTGTTTGTTGGTTTGTTTGTTGGTTTGTTTGTTGGTTTGTTTGTTGGTTTGTTTGTTGGTTTGTTTGTTGGTTTGTTTGTTGGTTTGTTTGTTGGTTTGTTTGTTGGTTTGTTTGTTGGTTTGTTTGTTGGTTTGTTTGTTGGTTTGTTTGTTGTTTGTTTGTTTGTTTGTTTGTTGGTTTGTTTGTTGGTTTGTTTGTTTGTTGTTTGTTTGTTTGTTGTTTGTTTGTTTGTTGTTTGTTTGTTTGTTTGTTTGTTTGTTTGGTTTGTTTGTTGGTTTGTTTGTTGGTTTGTTTGTTGGTTTGTTTGTTGTTTGTTTGTTTGTTTGTTTGTTTGTTGTTGTGTTGGTTTGTTTGTTGGTTTGTTTGTTGGTTTGTTTGTTGTTTGTTTGTTTGTTGTTTGTTTGTTGTGTTGGTTTGTGTGTTGTTGGTTTGTTTGTTGTTTGTTTGTTTGTTGGTTTGTTTGTTGGTTTGTTTGTTGGTTTGTTTGTTTGTTTGTTGGTTTGTTTGTTGGTTTGTTTGTTGGTTTGTTTGTTGGTTTGTTTGTTGGTTTGTTGGTTGGTTGTTTGTGGGTTTGTTTTGGGTTTGTTGTTGGTTTGTTTGTTTTGTTTGTTGGTTTTGTTTGTTGGTTTTTGGTTTTGTTTTGTTGTTTGTTTGTTGGTTTGTTTGTTGGTTTGTTTGTTGGTTGTTGTTTGTTGGTTGGTTTGTTGTTGGTTTGGTTTGTTTGTTGGTTTGTGTTGGTTGTGTTTGTTTGTTTGTTGGGTTGGTTTGTTTTGTTGGTTGTTTGTTGGTTTGTTTGTTGGTTTGTTGTTGGTTTGTTTGTTGGTTTGTTTGTTGGTTTGTTTGTTGGTTTGTGTTGTTTGTTTGGTTTGTTTGTTGTTGTTTGTTTGGTTTGTTTGTTGGGTTTGTTTTGTTGGGGGGGGTTTGTTTGTTGGTTGTTATGTTGTTTGTTGGTTTGTTTGTTGGGTTTGGTTGGTTGGTTTGTTGGTTGTTTGTTGTTGGTTTGTTTGTTGGTTTGGTTTGTTTGTTGGTTGTTGGTTTGTTTGTTGGTTGTTTGTTGGTTTGTTCTGTTGGTTTGTTTGTTGGTTTGTTGGTTTGTTTGGGTTTGTTTGTTGGTTTGTTTGTTGGTTTTGTTTGTTGGTTTGTTTGTTGGTTTGTTGGTTTGTGGTTGTTGGTTTGTGTTGGTTGGTTTGTTTGTTGGTTGTTTGTTGGTTTGTTTGTTGGTTTGTTTGTTGGTTTGTTTGTTGGTTTGTGTTGGGTTTTGTTGTTGGTTTGTTTGTTGGTTTGTTTGTTGGTTTGTTTGTTGGTTTGTTTGTTGGTTTGTTTGTTGGTTTGTTTGTTTGTTTGTTTGTTGGTTTGTTTGTTGGTTTGTTTGTTGGTTTGTTTGTTGGTTTGTTTGTTGGTTTGTTTGTTGGTTTGTTTGTTGGTTTGTTTGTTGGTTTGCTTGCTTGCTTGCTTGCTTGCTTGCTTGCTTGCTTGCTTGCTTTGCTTGCTTGCTTTGCTTGCCTGCTTGCTTCTTTGGTTTGTTGGTTGCGTGTTTGTTTTTTGCTTTTGCTTTGGGGGGGAGTCAAAACCCGGTGGGTGTTGATCGAAAAAAATACCCTCCAGGTGCGTGGTTTACCTTGGCTCCCCTTGATTCAAAAGGGCACTACTTTGAGAAGCACCCAGTTGAACCTTGGCAAGTGCTGGCTTTCCAGTCGATGGCTTTGCTTGCCAAAGGGCATCCACTGCAGATGGTGAATCCAAGACCAGTTTGATCCAGTTTGGGTAGAGCTGGGTGAAAGATGTGCATCTTCCAACCCATTTCACAGGGATTTGTGCGGAGTTGCTGGACTTTCAACTTTTCGCGAAGACAATCTTAGCGGTAAACAACAGTTTGTAGTTGTTTTGGCCCATCCACTCAGGAAGTCAGCCATAAATCCTTTTCCTCAGTTGCCCAAAGCCGACCTTTTGACCTTTTGGTTTTCCCGTTTTGGTCCATTTTTAGTGAAGGTGCCAAAAGGTTAACATTTATTTCCGGGTCCTTTGGGCAAGTGAGTTTCAGATGGAATAAACATTATCAGCGGAGGCTTCTGGTTGGCTGGGCTGGACAGGTGCAATCCGCAAGATTACCTTGAGAAGCCCCGATGTGCGCTGAGTGGGTTTCCCTAGGGTCCCATTTTTTTTGAGTCAGTTGAGGTCTTTGGGGTCAACTACCCTCAAATAAACTTCGCTGCATTTTGCCAAGGGATGTTGGGACTGACCCACTTAAAGTGTTAAAAAAGATTAAAAAGACAAAAAGAACTGGCTGCAGAAAGCAACCGAGTTTGAAAGCGTCTCGAGATCCTAGGCCTGGGGAAGCCATGCCACTTTGGAACACTCTCGGGTCTCGAGGCTGAAGCTCTCGGACTTCGGCTTAGCGGTCTTTGTGCCACTCGGATGCCGCTGTTTCTGTTTGTGCAGGAGTTCCCCTTCATTCTTTCTTAAGGCTTTTTGATGGGGCTGTCCTTCGTTTTTATCTTTTTCAGGTGTCTTCTTCCTTCCCCCCCTTCCCCCTCCCTCGTTTGTGGGGTCTAGGTCCAAAGTTTGGTATCAGGATGCTTGTTGGGTTGGGCCGCAAAACGACTGGAGCTTCTACCAGAAGCCGTTGATAATGAGTTGCAGTCCTGGCCTTTGATCCTCCGGCAGACCTTGAGAAGGCCCTTTGCCACTAGAACATATGAAGGGTGCGACCAAATCGTTTATACGGACGTGGTAGGTTGCTGTTTCCTTTCCAGTAGCAGCCACCAATTTTGCTAAGTGTCTTACAGCCTTGAGAATCCAGGACGGTTGTAGCGCCAACAAGGTATGCCAGTGTTAACCTTGCTCCGACCAATCTGTGCGAAAAGGCTTCGCCCCAGCGAGACGCCTTCCATTGATGGTAGCAATCTGGATCACGAAGGCTGGCCCCAGCGTGAGGTGACGAGCTGGGTTTTCCCCCGCTGAAGTTGGACTGCGTTAGCAACACCAGACAGCGCCCTTGGGTGTCTCTTCTTTTTTTTGCGTGGGTCCCTCCCAAATAGCAAAATTGTGTTCATTTTGCTTTAACTTAAAAATAAACAATAGAAAGACAGGCCTCGAAAAAACAACCACACAAAAGCAGACCCAGAAGTTTGTGAACCGTGATTTGCATTTGCATGTGTGTGTGTGTTTCCCGCCGGGCATATTTCAGGCAACTCTTGCCTAGTTGTTTGGAGTGGTGGGATTTGGGATTTGCCTGGGTTGAGGGAAAATGGTAATCTCACCCCGGGCCTGGGGCTTCTAACTGCCCGGCCCTCTTGTACCTACCCTGAGTGAGGGAATTCCAACTAACGCACTCCTTCAGGGATTCCACAAACAAAAACGCCGGTTTCAATCCACTTGGAAGAAGCGCTGGAAAACGGCAGTGTAGTGACCTCTAATTGCTCTGTAGGCTTTTTGCACCCAAAATCCGCACCCCGGTTGAGTAGCGATGATATAGGCTTTGGTGCATTTTGCTTGGCTGATAGGACTTCAACTGTTTTTTGCCAACCTATGGGTTGTCTTTGCTAAACCCACTAAAAGTTAGTCACTTTTAGCAGACTTTTTGCCAACTAATGGGTTTTCCGTATTAAACCCACTAAAAGTTAGTCACTTTTGGCAGGGCTTCGCAGATTTCGCGTCTGAGGTTGGATTTTCATTTCACCCACCAAAAGTTACACTTTTAGCGCGCGGGGGATCTGAGGACAGCCCAGATACTGGTTTAAACCACCTACCAACTGAGTAGGAGCGGCCTTTACCCCCGGAAATTCTTCCCGACGCTTCGGCTCTTCGCTTCGAAATCCGAGGCCCGAGGGGGGGACACTGAGCCAGAGGCTCAGACGGCAACCTGGCCGTGGCTGGCATGGCTGGGGTTTAATTTGGGGGACGGGTCCAGCGATGACCAGAGAACCCAACAAAAATCCAAGGGATCGCAAGTTGCCACCTGGAGGTGTCTATTCACCAGATAGGGTTTCCTATGTTGCCTGGAGGTTTTTCACCTGGAGGTGTCCAAGGTTGCCTATGTTGCCTGCTGGACCGGCATTTGAAGTTGAATGAGGTTGTGACTCAGGCTGTAGCGACCTCACAAAGAGGGCAATCAAGATTCCCTTCTGGGGGCCGGTCCCTTATTCCAGCTTGGGGAAATAGTATAAGTTGTGCCCGTGCGTGCCCAGTATGAATCAGAAAACGAAGATATTGATGACGAACAAGTTTGTAGTGGGCTTCGATCAATGAAGTGGCAGGCCCTTTCTGCCCGGATCAGCAATTTTTATTCCAGGGCTGCAAGTTTCAATGTCCATTTTGGCAAGCCCTCAGCTACTTCAAGCACTTGCACTTCCGTGCTACCACCCAACGACCCATTCCTTGGCATGCCTTTCCTTGCACGGGATCTTCCAGGGAGCTCCAATCAGGCATGTGGCTTTGGGATACTGCAAGCATTGACCGTGAGTCTTTTGAGGCTACCCTTTTTGGGTTGGTTTTCCAGGGGCTTCCGCAAGGAAGCCGCCGTTTGTTTTGAATCATTGAAGGTCCTGGAAAACTTAGAGACAAGCCCAGCGTGGCAACGTACGCCATGGCTCCCGTGCGGGCAGGGCCAAACACCTTTCCTAGTTGCCACGAGGTACAAATTACTAGGTCCCCCAGCTAGGTGCCGACTTTTACCATTTCTTTTTTGGGGTTTTGGGTTCCCCTCACTACTAAAATAGACAAACCAGAAAAAAGTTGGTACAAACTACTGGAGGACCTAGACAAATTATGTTTAATAGGCTTTGTCCTTTGCCGCAGAATTCTTGTCGCGGGGTTTCTCCAGGCGAGCGCTGCGGCACTCCGGCTTTTATGCGTGGAGGCTTAGGTCCGCAATTCGCTTGGCTTCGCTCGAAGCCCGGAAAAACAGAAGGATATGAGGGGCATGTTGGTGGGAAGCAAGACTTGGCTTGAGGAAATTGCTTTCGACCTCCCTTCTCCAAAGCAGCGTCTTTCGAGTGGTGAGTTGGGCAATTGAAGCCCTAGCTTTTGTCAACACTGCGTCCACCCTCAACACTCAAAACCACCATTCAAAGCTGCCCTTTTGGGTCAAGGTGGCAAGAAATAAGGCCATCAACTGTAACTTTCTTGTTCCACTCCCAAGTTGTCCAGGAGTCTTCTTTCTTTTTTCCGCTTGGTGTCTGAAGTTACTTTTCCCAATCAGCCGATGAACCAGTTCCGTTGCCAAACTGAAGAAAGCGTCCTCCCCGCCCCTTTAAGCCACTGCACAGCTTTTGGCATCGGGCTGAGGTCTCCGGAGCTGCATCTTCTGTCTGGGCCTAAGCGATAGTTCTCCGTGCCTCCCCCGATCACCACCCGCAACCGCGAACCTCCTGCCTGCCCGCATGCGCACAGCCGGGGCCGAATTGGGCTGCCGCAATTCAGCATAGCGGTGTACGCGATCATTTTACAGCAATGAAGAGTTGCAACAGGTGCTAATACAGATTGTCTGCTTGTTGCTCGAGCACCGCTCTTGGTAGTTGCTTCATGCTGTTTGGTTGAGGTGTGAGGTTGGCGGTGGTTGTGAGGGTGGATTGCGGTGCCAGCTAATGCAAACAACACAGTTGCACTACCAAGCAGTTTGTGCCAATTGGATTGCATCTAACAGTTCTTCTGTGCAGGCTTGCGTTTCTCATTTTGCGTGAGCAGCCACAAAAGGCGGTTCCTGGTCCGAATGAATATTATCATTCACATTCCCCTCCGCCATGCGCCAGAGCTGAAAGTGAAACTGTGGATGAACGAAATCCTGCACCGCCTAAGAAAGCCCCGAATGACGAACCCCCGGCAGAAGCCAACGAACGTGATGGTTTCAACCATAGTTTCAAAGTAGTGCGAGCAGATCTCGCAACCATCCACAGTATGAGATGAAGACCTGGGCATAGCGATTGGTTTCTTCTGGTCCTTCTGGTACCCATTGCGTCAGGCGTTTTCTTGTTCCGATCGGTCGGGTTGATTTGTTCGGGGGCGGGGCGGGTCTTTTTTTCAAGGGGAGAAGATGGTAGAACGCACTTGCGGCTGGCCTTTCTAGGGAAAACCCCAGCAGGAAAACCACCAGTTTTGGGGGGGTCAAACAAAAACACCCAGCGCCCTATTAGCTGGATTTAAAGGAAAACCAAGAGGACCACCACCATCCTGGGGGTGCCCCCCCCAAAAAAAACAAAAACCGACGTCTTGAGCAGGTGCCTTCCGTCCCCTGCACCTAGAACTCCGCGTTGCGTCTCTCCGCAGCGCCACCCGCAAAGGCCTCGCAGAAGCCGAGGTGGGCCGCGAGAGCATCCATGGCCGGAGTTGGAGTCGGAAAAGTGGGTTGGGCTCGCCGTAAAAAAGGTAGACATAGGCAGACGTATGATCTGAGCTGATTGCCCTTGCTCAAGCCTTTGATGTACAGCATGCGCTTTTTTCCACGTGAACTTGGCGTGCCTACCTGTCTTTCGTGCTTAGGCAGACGTTTGGATGGTCCAACTGACCATGTCTCGCAGGGAAGCTTCCCTAATCTTGTCAACGTTGCGCCTGCACAAAAAAGCAATCCGTGCTTTTGGCATGCCATTATGTATTCTTCCAGCACGAAAACTAGGCTTCGGAATCTGGTAAGTGGGTGTCATGTGTTTATGCTTTATGCGATTTTCACTGTGCTTCTCCTTGGTTGGTTTGCTTTCGGAGAACCAAACAAATTCCCCCCCTACCTTAAGGGCGAGGGGGGTGGGCGTCCCCCGACCCCCGGAATTCCCATTTTCAGGAACCCGCTGGACATTCCAAAAGGAGATTAAGCGAATTTGCGGGTTTTCCTCTTGATGTAGGTCCGTTTCTTTATTTTCTCCGCTCTTGCAATTATTGTAGACATTGACATGTTCATTGCAGACATTTTGTTTCTGGCGCGCCTTGTCAGCTGTTTGCATTGTTACTCACGCATATGGCGTTGAAAGCCTGCGCAATGTTTGGATAAACACCATCGCGCCGAAGATGTGTATTCTATTATTGCTGCAATGGATGTCACCCTACTTGCCAACCAAACTGTGGCCAACACTCAATGTACCAGGCAGTCCACAACGCCCAGCGCTCCACACATGCGACAGCCAGCGGCTCCAACGCCATCAAGACTGAAGCATTGTATGGCCGAACCAAGACCCGTTCCAGGCTACAGCTTTCCTGCGGATGCATGGGCATTAGGCCGGGCGAGTTGGGTGTGACGGTAGGTTTGCTTAGCAACGCGGGCCACAGAAAGCACGGGGCCAGCCATACAGTCGTGGCCGTTTGTTTTTTGGTGCATGCAGGCGGAGGCAAGCATGTTTGGCGCCAGTGTTTGGCTGGCATTTTTGCTGCTCCATTTTCCAATCCATCATGTGAGCAGGTAGCATGTGCACGGTTTCAGGTTTTTCACGTTCTGCCTCAGCCCTTTCGCGCAACAGTTTCTCACCATTACCATCAGGCGCTTGCGCTACGTTGTTCAGCCAATTTGCGTTTGCATGGTTGCCAGAAGCTGGACGCTGTACTTCAAGCCTGCACCACCATCGTTGTTTGATTGTCAAGAACCAGTCCATTTGCGCTGTGAATGCAGCTTGTTACATTGTGGGTTGCCTCGCCGGTCACATGTGTTCTTGGTGACTGGCATCACGGGACGCGGGCCGGGTATTTCCACGTCCCAGGTGCCAGTTAAGCATAAGGACCCAGGGCAGCTGAAAGTGCGCGGAGGGTCTCCAATGATTTTGGAACACAAGGGGCCCTTTACAAGAAGATTACCCGGATAAGTGACATCCATGCACGTCGTTGGCTTGAATACTTGTCCTTCCGACGTGGCACAGCCTTCGAGCTGAAAGGCAACTACACGTTTTCCAACAATCGTGGAAGAACGCAGATTTGGGGAAGACTAGCTGCCCTCTACCTCCCCCACCTTTCCCAGGTACCTATCAGACTACGATCTTTCAAAGATTTCCTGTCCACTTTCACTGGATAGAGTTTGATCCGGCGACTCCTGCCAGGGCTCTGCATCTACATGCTCGTCTGTCGAAGCCACCCCTTCTTGGCCGGGGCCTTTGCTTCTTCCATCCAGACGAGACGGCGGAACAGCCCTGCATGATTCTGCCTATTTTAGAGCGAGCTCACCGATTCGGGGATATAACGAGCGAAAGCGGCCTTAGCTTCGCCTTTGCTTCGCCTCTGCCATCCAGACGGTGGGCAGGTCTGCATCCATCTGCCTATTTTAGAGCGAGCTCACCGATACGGGGGGAAAAACAGCTCAAGCCATGATAAAGGTCCTTTACGTGGGGATCCCTGAATTCAGCTTTTGGACTTACAGTACATTTGTGTGTGGCTCAAAAAACCGGTACCAAAATGGAACCCTGGTAAGTGAAAACATGGACCCAAACCTGCGAAACCCCTCCTGTTTAATTTTGAGCCATAGCCATTTGGCAGAATGCATGTGGCGCCGCTCGAGCAGCGGCGCATGCTTCCCAGGCTCTGAAGGAAAAAAGAAACCGGTGGTTGGCAGCCGCGCTCTTTGCTTGGCAAAGGCTTATTTGCCAAACAGACTGCGGCTGCGGCAAAAAAACCTGCACTCCCTTGGACCCTGCACCTGGATATGTTCTACCGACTTGGTTCAGTGGATCCCAGGCAAACCAACTTGTAGGCAACCAGCTATGTTCCCCTTGTTTTTTTTTTTGGTTCCCTTGTTTAACTGCTATATTATGCAGGTAGATGGATCCACTGTTTGTTTTGTTGGTTTCCATGGTTAACTGGTAGATGGATCCACTGGGTAGGTTAAAGCGTCTTTCTCGGAATCCTGCATTAATTGTGGCAAGGGTGCTGGCGAATGTCGGTGCCCAATGAATCAAAGGGTACCAAACGCAAGCAAGTTTTCCCAAAATGATTCTCTCCCCCCAAAATCAGAAGGGGTACCTAATTCCCCTTGAATCGCAGGTGGCATTCTGCGCGATGCTTCCCCCCGCCTCTTAAGCGGAGGCTGAGGGAGGGGGAGGGGCAGGGAGCCCTAATAAGCTAAATAAGGCCTTGTTAAGGGCTTAATAAGGGCTTACTTGGGCTCCCTCCCCCCCCTCCCTCCCCTCCCTCCCCCCCAGCCCCCATGACTTCAGGACTCCCGCGGATTCGTGGATGAGAGTTCCTTGCCTGGACCTCGTGAGTTGGGCGATTGGTCAGACGATCATCCGCTCGGGGTGGAAGATGGGCGTGGGGCAAAATCAAACCAGGAATCGGACCGCAGGTTTTCGTCCGCGTTTCCATTTACTAGGGCCCATTTTGGGGTTACCCTATTTTTGACCCACAGCCAAATGACGGTAGGCCGGGGCCCCCCAGATTGATTTCCTTTGGGCTCCCCCGACATGCGAAAATTATAGCGCCTCGAGCAGTGGATGTCCATGGTTTTCCGGATGCTCAAAATCAAAGCAGCGACGAACTGGCTTCACCTCCACCTGGGAGTTTCCATGGGACAAAGAAAGCCAGAGGGGTGCTTTGAGAAATGAACATCTATTAACAGCTGGAACCTGACGTTCGGTTTGGACCATTTTCCTTTGACAGGGACCCCGAACATCAGGTTCCAGCTGTCACTTGGTTGGAGGGTACCTAGATCTATGTGGCTGTGGGTCAAAATTAAGCCACCAAAAAACCGCAGGTTTTAGTTCATGTTTCCTTCTACCAGGGCAAGCCATCTTGGGGTTAGCCTATTCTTGACGCACAGCCATGTGTCTATACAACACCTGTTCAGCTTCCAAGCCTTCCCCTTGGAACCCAGCTACCCGTGCGCGTCTTCCGGGTCTTTGGAGCAACACTGTGGCAGCTTTGGCTTTTTCAACAGGAAGCGCGTGTATTCAGTTGTATACCCCTTGGATTGGTGGTTTGGATTTGGATTTTTGAACTCATGGTTCTTGTAGAGGGTAAATGGGAAACTACCCCCTAACGGCCAAACCACCAATCCAAACCACCAATTAGTGAAAAGCTGAGGTATGTTGCCGGAAATTGGGTGGCACGGGATGCCTACCTCTTAGGTTCTCTCGAATGCCCTGGAAGGCAAGCGCCCATTTGGCGTTGACTGACTGACGCAGTGTAGAGCCATCGACAGATTTGTCGACTTCAGGGCCCTCTTTGTGATACATTTCATCCGAAAGGGTGTTAGAGTCTCCATCCGCATTTTCACAAACAAGTCCAAAGGGCGATATTGCCCAATATGGAGGCAAACACGGACAAATTCATGTGGCAAGAGCTACACCGATACTTGTGTTGGACGCACACCCAGGCTCAGTGCTCGGATGACTTTTGGAGAGGACTGGGGGTCGTGCAAGGATGGCCTGTTCTATATTCTGACCTTTTGCTTGGATCCCAACCTTTTGATCCAAAGCTGTTGGCTCGTCACTGGGCATTTCTCTCTCATACCTTTGCACATTGTACTCAGGCCGAACACAACCTATGACACCTCATGCTTGGTGCGTGAGAAACACGTGCATGAACGCCCCGAGCACCACACGAACACACACACACACAGACACAAATACTCATACAGCGTGAGCACAACTCCCAGCCTTTGCACAATGCAAACACGTTGGTGATCCAAGCAAGTGTTCAGGGGCAGCCCTAGTTGCTGACATCAATGGTGTTATTGCTTCGGTTAATGAGTTTGATTGAGCAATTGACGCTTGTTGACATTCAGGGAGGTAGCAAGTGACACCATGTTTGGGAAGTGTTCCACGTGGCCCACGTGGTCGCAGCTTTGCGTGAAACATGTACTGCTGCTAGCGCTGAATTCATTCCAGGGGAAGGCCAGCCATGCCTTTGCTTCCGGGCCCAGGTTGCGATCAAACAAGGCTCACTGAAGGTTGGAATGCCAGGCTAGGTCCCCCAGCTAGGTGCCCTTTTACCCTTTTTTTGGGGAGGGTTCCCCTACTAAAATAGACTACAGAAAAAAGGGTACCCTTATTCTAACCTCTCTACTGGAGGACCTAGCAGGACTTTCTATTTAGTTTAGCTTCGGCAAAGCAGCGTTTGGAAATTCGTCCCTGTAAGCTGGGTTTCCCTTTCAACCAATCAAAGGGCGGGCAGCAGGTAGCCTTGTTACGGCCAGTCCTTGAACCAACGTTCGGATTTGATCCGTGAGATTTGCCTTGTGAGGACGACAGCTCGCTAGGCATGTTCTTGCAGAGTCTGAACATGGGCACGGCACCCAGCCAATGTGGGAGTTTTCAGCCCTAGCATCGAGGAATTCTTGAAACAAAACGGCGCATAGCTTTACATACCATGGTTTCTGAGCTTATGCATCCCTCGGGTGTGTTTACCTACTCTTCGAGTGCATTCCCCTGGGAATCAATGCGTTATGTGGGGGAAATCTCACGGTGCCTTTTGGACCATGCCTGGATTTTGTTCTTCGTCCGTCTGGATCCAATTCAAGAAACTCAGCTGTGGTTTCTAGCAAGCCTCATGGGTATGTTCAGGTATGTGACGTTATATATCGTAAATCACTTATATAAGGGCCAGTGCCACACAACTAATCTTTGCATCCATACCCCATGACAGAACGTATTTGAATTTGGACCCTCTGTTTGTTTTCTTACTTCAATGGGACCTTAACAAGGAGTGGGACCTTTTGTTTTTGTTTCTTCCGTGTGAACTTCAATGGCATAATGGGAGGTGGGAAAGACGCCCATTTTTTCGGTGGCTGAGCCAAGGTGTTTAGCTTTCCGAAGCCAAAGACTCTTGAAGCTCAGCAGTCCTAAGTCTGAGATCCCGGAAAGGGGCTCGATCCCAAACGGGCCGAGAAAACAAAGAGAGAGAAAAGGAACCTGTGTTCACATAATAATAATAGTAATAATAATCATAATCATAATAATATCATAATATGAATAATGACAATATGAATAATAGTAATATAACAATTATCACATCGAAGAACAATATGAATCATGATTGTTATATGATAATAATAATAATATTAGTATTGCCAGACATTTGGTTGCATTTCAATCCAAAACCAAAACATCACTGCCAGCTGCAACTATAGTAAGCCAAAGATCCTAAATGGCACCTGGGACCGTACCGCCATAAGCCTTTGACATGGCCTTCCTTGCTTGCCCAAGGCGAATCGACCTTTTGACCTTTGAGTTTCCCAGCTTTGGTCCATTTTGAGTCAAGGTTCCAGAAGCTGATCACCTTGAATCTCTGGGTCCAAACCGGGCAACTGGGCTACAGGTGGCTTTGGGGTTTTCTGGAGGGTCTTGATCACCTGGGCTACAGGTGGCTTTCGTGGCTGCGATAGGAACCCCGCCTTTTTGCCCGGGTTCTTTGGGCTGATCGACCTTCTGCCCTCGCTTCGAACCCAAGAGCCACGTACGCCAGCCCTAAGCCCACCAACCCTATCCTAACCGGGTAGAAGAAGGTTAGTAAGGGTTCACCGTTATTGTACCAGGATTTGATTCTGACTCACCTGCAGGTTTTTCATTGTTTAGGTAGCAAGGTTTATGGGAATTGGGGGGGAGGGAGGGGAGGGGCAGGGAGAGCCCCAAATAAGGCCTTAGTAAGGGCTTGCTAAGGGTTTTTGGGCTCCCTCCCCCTCCCCTCCCTCCCCTCTCTCCCCCCCAGCCCCCGTTTTCACCCTCGGGCGACCACGTTACCTCGGCTCGAGGTGAGAAGGTCACGGGGCCCGGCAGCAGTCCGGAGCTCCGAACGCTGGTCAGCCAGCTGGCCCCGGCCTGAGCGTGATTTAAATATCTATATTGGTGTGGGCAGGTTTCGGTCCATGTCGCCACTTACCAGGGTTCCATGTTGGGTACCTATTCTTCACCCACAGCCATATGAGCCACGACCAAAACCTACGAAGACCACTTTATCAAGAGGGGTTGAATTGCATGTCCGAACTGCACAAAACCCCGTAGAACGATAAGGACCCCCCCAAAACCGATAACTCGAGATCTCCACTCAGGCCAAGCAAGAGGTTTCGGCAGTCCCTCATATATATATATATATATATTTATACATATGTGTATGTGTTGTATGTATATAGGTAGATGCATGTGTATGTAGTTATGCGTCTATATTATATATCATGATTCTATGTTGATGGTGATTTCTGGCGGTGATTGCTTGGCGATGCTGCCTGTTTGGCGATGCAGCGCTGCTGCCGTACTCTCCCATGCTGTTTGAGCCACAATCAAAACCGATTCGGGTATATGAAGGTTAGTAAGGGACAATCCCAACCATGAATAGCTGCGGCCGCCTTCTTAATTCTTTACACGGTTCTGGGTCGACCATTTTAGTACCGGATTTTGATTGTGACTCATTTGGGGTATATGCTCATGCAACTGTATTTGGTGCACCGCTCACATTCAGTCCCACCAAATCACCAGTACAACCTGAAAAATGCAATTCAAGTCAAACTTTCTGGACCTTGAGTCATTTTTTGGGTTTGAACCATTTTGTCACTTCCTGAGTTCATGAACTTTAAACTTTTTGGAAAGACAATATTAGTGGTAAATATACAGTTTGGACTTTTTTTGGCCATTCACTCAGCCAGTGAGTAGTCTGGTTGGTTGCCTTTTGTTGGGCCAATCCACTTGTTCGGAGGTAAGTGCCCAATCACGGGCTTGGGGCCACGCTTTGGCCTCGTGCCAAGGTATGCGTGGACGAGTCAAAACGGCTGTCCGCAGCGTGGGGGCCTCTGGGTGTCGCCGAGATGCCTGGAAGTGGTGGACATGATTCCCCACCGAAATGGGTGTGCCTTTTTTTAGGGGACCCTCAAAAACTGTGGGTTTTCCTAGTGGTTTCCCTTGAATATCCCAAAAAAAGGCGCCCTGGCAAAAAGACACACCTACATGACGTCCACCAAAGGGTCCCCAACTAGTGAGTGAAGACCTCAACAATACCTTCTACAGCTGCCAAACTGCACGCCATTGAAACAACGCATCGCTGAGAGCGAGGGCCTTGTGGTTTCCATAGTGCAAGTCTTTTACTGGTTTAGTCGTTGCTCATGCGCAGATGAACCAGGACCTGCAATCAGCGGTGTAGAACACCTGAAACTTCCGGTACAGGAACACGCTGTGGCCTATGTTTTATTCGCACGTCTCATGTCCTTACATGTTGCAGCCTGGGACATCAGCGTGGCATATCAGTCAGTTTTCTTGACTGCCATTGGGTTGATCTTTAGACTTTTTGGAAAATAAAGGTGTTTTCCACTAAACCCCCCAAAAAGTCACGAACTTTTTGCAGAGGGGTCGTTACAGCAACCAAGGTTTCTCCTGCTTGGTTTGCGTTCCTTGAGATGTGTTGGCCATGAGAAGGAGAGCTCTCTGGAGATCGTTTGGCAGGAAAAAAACGCCCTGTTAGGCAGGGCGCCTTAAAAGAAATTCATTTTGCAACCACATGTTGCTTTTTCAAAACCAAAATCAAGTTGGAAACAACACCATTTACAATTTGCAATGTTCAGGTGTTGTCATGTAAGGATCCCTGTTGACGGCGTGCCGTGTTTGCACTGCGCAATTATTGGTGTATTTGAGAGAGGCCTGTCCCTCATAAGGTCACAAGGCATGCATTCCCAGGCGCGAAAAAAGACACCCAGTTTAGAAGCATAGGTGTATTTTTTTGGTTGTGTTGCTCGAAAATAGATGGCCCTGGTTTACCTGGTGGTTTAATCATCTACCAGGGCCATCTACTTCCCCAAAAATGACACCTATGTTTAATGTTTAGAAGGCGTTGGCCTTCTCTTTCTGGGTTCCCCATCAACCGGGCCCAAAAGAAAAAAAACTCCTTCCGCTTCTCAGGCAGGCGATGCAGAGCAGTTGGCGCGGCACCAATCCCGTCGAACGGGAGAATGTGGTCGTGTTTTGAAGGGCTTGGTGCATTTTCCCAAAAGATGTTAGGACTTAAAGTTATTTTTTCCAACTCATGGGTGTTTTTGTTCCATACTACCACTATGGTTAAAACGTTTCGCAGAGCTGATTTCGCAACGGTTGCCCTCAACTCTTTTTGGAGGACACCTGCAGGGTGGAAGGTCAGGAAGCTCGAAATGAGCCACGTGCTCAAAACCGATTCGGGTAGATGAAGCTTAGGGACAATCCCAACCAGAAATAGCTGCGGTCTTCTTAGTTCTTTACATGAATCTGGGTCCACCATTTTAGTACCGGATTTTGACTATGACTCAAGTGTTGTTTTCGCCTTCCTTCTCTTTATAGCCAACCTACAAAGGCTACCCTGAAACACATGCTCACAACATGGCTTGGCCCGGATTTCCACAAGAGCCCGACTTTAGGTTTGGCCCTGCGTTGGTTATCCTAAAGACTGTTATTGGCGGCAATCCTTTTGACAGGAGAGGAGGTGATTCTGGTGTCGACTGGATTAAATGACTGGTTGCCTCTCACCCTGAATTCTTAGACCTGAAGGGTTCATGAATGTTGGATGTGTCACAAGGGATAGTTTGTTGGTCGTTGGGAAATCATTGACGTTTGGATGGGTCAGTCTTGCGAACTTCGGGACTACGCGTCCTCTCAATTTGGGGGGCTCCAGAAGATCAAAAAGTTGAGAAGGCACTGGGACCCTGGAAAACCCACGTGCCCAAAAATGAGGTATCTCTCTCAGTCAAATTGGGCACCGTGTTTTTTTTTCAGGGCCATCGTGCCTTTTCATTTCTTCCCACTTCTTTGAGGCATGGTAGCCTGGAGCTTGGGGATTGGGGTCCAGACCCTCGAGATGGAGCTTTTCAACGGGCCTTGTCAGGTCAACATCCTGGACCAGACCCCACTCCCCAGGCCAAGCTACCCCAGGCCAAGCTAACCCCAAAAGGCATGCGTAGCGCACCTTGGCGCGAATCGGCAAGAGGGGAGTCCGAGCTATGGAGAAGGAGAAGGAACAGCTGCCCTTCAGAAATGGGAACCGGTGGAGATCTTTTCTCCGGGCTTCGCATGGGCAAGGGTGGGGTTTCCGTACCCATCGTGAGCAAGGGGAGAGGGGATATGTGATGAGTTGGCATGCTGTCGCCAAAGCGCCAGCTGTGCATGTTGCAGAGCTTGTGGTTCCGCGCGAAATCGTGCTATTCCCGTTGCTTCCAGTTACCACCATGGTGGGTAACTAGCAGTTTCCTCGGGATGCAACAGCTAGAGGTATCCATACCGAAGAGTTACCTGAGGTAAGCGGAAGCACTGGGATTCGTGTGGCCTTCGAAGCCAGGGCTCCCTTTCCGAGGCTGACGCGACGCAGAGGTTCCGCGCAGGCGCGGAATTGGCTGCGAATCATGTCCCCCCCCTCCCACTAACATCTCACTTCCAGGAAACTGATCTTCCAAGTACTTTCCAGGCGCCATGTGGGAGGAAGGGTCACTTTTTGGACCTTATCGCAGGATGGCTGTTCGGTACAATTTTTGGTTGCTCAACTCTACGATGCTTCAGCAGATTTGATCCCGTTTGGCTGGCTGGGTCTTGGGGAAAAGAAAACGAACAGGTGTTAGTTATTATTGCTTTACCGCAAAACAGCGAGCACTTGCAACCGAAAGGTCTCCATGCACCAGTCGGTATGGATGGTATGGACAGCTTTATGTTTGGTGTGCACTGCTGTTCAGGATTTGTTTTTTCCCAGAAAATGGCTGGGGCAGTTTTTGGAGAGACCAACTAGCGCCCCCAACCACTGCATTTTGCACAGTACGGTTATGTTGTGTGATAAGAAATCCATTTTTCCGTTGGCAGAGACACAACAACTGGCCGGATAGAGACCCCTGCCCCAGAGAACCCAATTGACTGATCAGATTGGCTTCAGGCTGGCTTCTGACCTCTTATTTGGCTACTAAGTGAGCAGAAGAGACATGGCAAAACCTCAGATTTCTTATCCCCTCGGTGGGGGTTGGAAATTTGTTGGACAGTTTGCTTTTGGTGGGATGCAAGTGCCATTTTGGGGCTACTTTCGCGATATGCGTGCGGCTTTTTCCTCAACATGTCCCATTCGGCGGCGTGAAAAGCGAGCTGAGGCAACGGAGGAGGCTGGGAGATGCCAAACGCTTCCATTGCCTGTGTGGCTTTGTGCATTTGTGTTGTCTGTTTGTTTGTCGAACAGCTGTGTTGGTGCTCAGCAAAATTTTAGTTCGTGGTTTGCATTGGTGGTTTGGGGAATTGAAACCCTGGTTCTTGTGGAGGATGAAGAAAACCACCCCCTAACCACCAAACCAGCAATCCAAACCACCAATCAGCAAACGGGCAGCTGAGTTGTTTTTGTTGCAGTCAATGTTATCCGCCTCTGAGTTCATGACTTTGTCACTGCTGCGTTTACTTTGAAGGCAATTTGCCAATGCAAGTTGTCACAAGAGGATGGCAAGCTAAGATGAGCGGTTTTGCTGTTGAGAAGAATCTAAAGGTCTCAGAGCCATCTCAGAATGCTTATATCTAGGCTGCACCTGTGCAACGGGTGTGCACACGAGTTGTTTGACCTTCCGGAACGCATCAAGGACGTCGCGTGCAGCGGTCATTTGCCCTGGCCCTCGCAGGAAGAAAGGGAGCTGGACGTATCAAACCTGTAGGCTCCCACAATGTTGCTCTTCTCGTGGCAAAAAGGTACCAATCCGCAGGGTGCATGATATTTGTTTGTTTCTAGTTTTCCCACGTTTTGAGGCGTGCTCGTTTTTGAGGGATCCACTCCTTCTTTTGTTTGTTTGTTCTTTTAAGGGAAACCAAAGCGATGTGCTCTTTTTTGAGGGATCCGCCCTTCTTGTTCGGCTTTCTTTAAGGGAAACGAAAGGGGAAAGGGACACCGCTGCCTTTGGTGGTTCCCAACGCCATGTGGCTGTGGGTCAAAACCGTTTTGGTACCATTTTGGGGTAGGTGAATTCACCACCCATTTTAGAACCTAGGTGAATTCACCACCCATTTTAAAACCTATCTTAGTGGTTGGATTGAATCGGATGTTTACCGAGGCTGCGGGCTTTTGGTTTTGAGCCATGGCCTGGTGGCTTCAGGGAATCCCTGGGTTACCAACACATTCCCTGCTGAGCACCAGCAAGTTTTCTTGCAACCCCAAATTCTGGATGTCCTTTTGGTTGCCTTTAAAGCCACCCAAAAAACAAGTTATTTTTTTTTTTTAAAGACGACACACTCTGCATGTGTACCTTGAAGCGGTTCATTTCGCATGTGCACCAAGTTCTGGATGGTCCGTTTACCCTTGCTCC
>CAUJNA010000213.1:370427-507927 GCA_963377175.1 Effrenium voratum | reverse complement strand
ACCTGTGCCATCGCTTCGGCCCTCGCAGTGTGGAGGCTCATTTTTTTAGGGGGCTTACCTGCACTGGCTTTTGTATACGGGGCATCTCGGCTGCCTTGGAGTGGTTTTGAGGCAGGGTTGGAAGCAGAGACTTGGACACCCGCCCTAACCAGATTGAACACTTCCTCATAGTGCGTTTCGAAAGTTGGCTGGACGTGCCAACTGTGCACTTGAGCTTGGAACCATGTCAAAACGGGCAGAGTTAGTTGTGCTTGGCAGAACCACTCTCCCACCAACTAACCTGACAGGCGGGAATTAACCTGACTACAAATACCTCCTGCGGGTTCACCCATTGGCCGGTACCAGCGCTACGTCGTTGCGCCTATGGATATGGGGGGAGGGGTTGCCCAGGTTTTACAGCCAACAGCGTCACCAGGGGTTCATTGGAATGGTTGGTATGTGAGGCGAATAAGAGCCAGTGAGCCCATACCTGGAGTGTCCATGACCCTTAAAACTCAAATGATGGACAATTATTCAGATGCGGCCTATGCGTCTTGCCTTTTGAACACTTGAGGTTGTCAAAAACAAATATACAAGTTGATTTACATTTGATATGTGTTGACTCAAACAAGCAACTAAATCCGTTGACATTTTCAATGTAGCATTGGGCGGTCTCCCTGTGGCCAAGACTGGCGCGTCTAGCATGCGCCATGTCTGGCGATTTGCCATCAGCCGTTCAAGTGATGAGTTGGATTTGCTCTTCTCCTTTGGTGCTTCGCTTAGCTTTTTAGCCTTTCAGTGTTTAGTGGTAGTTTTCATTTAACCCACTAAAAGTTAAACTTTTAGCGGGGGATCTGAGGGCAGCCCAGCTTCATCCAGCTACACGTTGGCTTTTGTGTATCCCCCCTGCTCAGCTCCAGCTCTTTGAGTGCCATGCTGCGGTTGCTCCTCGTTTTGAGGGCCAACTTTTCACGCATGACGCTTCCGCCAGCCTGGGTGGTCAACATGCGCACGTAGGGCGTGCCCTCAGGCGCAATGTTTATCTCACAGCTTCGCGGGTGCTTGGGGAACATCCAGTGATGCTTGTGTTTACTACAGCAGGCTTTAGCTTGCAAGGACTTTGCATGGATCCTTGTTGGTCCCAGCAATGTTGAAGGGAATGTGTGGCCCTTCCACCATTTGGAACTACCGAACGTGGGGCATGAGCTGGGTGCCAAGTCTCCCATGTTCAATGAACTTTCCCAAAGGCAAACCAAAAGGGGATGTTAGTTGTTTCATTTTAGCCTCCATGGCTTTTGCATGTGATGGCGTGTCGCTCAAAATAGGGGCACCCTGAATTGCTATGAGTCCGTTTTGTATCTTTAGCCCCAATTTAAATCCCCTGCTTGTTTGGAGGATTGCACATGTCACCCACCAAAAGTCAGGGTTTCGGTTGCCCCTCCCCCCAAAACAAAACAAAACCACAAAACACAACCAAGCTATGCGGGTGGTCCAATGACCACCGTCCCGAGGCGATGTCATATCCCCGAGATGCTGAAGACTGGGCCGTTTGGGCGGCATGGGCGGAGGCGAATTGATCGATTGATCGGATGCGAATATCTGTGGATAGGATATGAAAACGTCCAGTTGCTTAACATGTTATGTTCCCTTTTCAGTTTCAAAGGGAACCTGTGACTACTATGTGTTTGTTTGTTTTTGCTGAATTGTTCCTTTTTCGGTTTCAAAGTGAGACTGTGAGTATTTTCCTAATTATTTGGTTTTAAAGGGAATCGATTTCACTACTGGACATATGTTCATGCTTGCAGGGGGCGAAACAGCAATTGGAAGAGAAGAGTGCTGAAAGATCGTGCTCAAACTTGGCCAACAGGGAGAAGACCCGGTGACATCCGCAAAAAACAGTGCATCCAATTTGTTTGCTAGATCATTTGTCGTGAACTTTGATGTGAGTTTGTGTGTTGTGTTCCGCGCTTCTGAGTGAAAAAGGCATTGGTGAAAATAGATGGCAGCTTTCCAAGGTGGGAAAGGGATAAAACTATACATGTATTTTAGGCCGGCAGGTACCCTTTTTGGGGTTGGTTTAACGGGAAACCAAAAGGAATCCATTTTGGGGGTCCTGTTTTTGCATATGGTTGCATCCTTTGCTGGGCATTTGGGTAGGCAATTCATAACCATGTGGATTCTGACACTTACTTGATCTTAGTGGTTTGTGTTCGTTTCGGTGTTTGTTTTCTTTCATTGCATATGGGTTTCGCATTTTTCCGGTGTCGAAGGAACGCATGCTGTACTTGCATTGCTTTCAACTTTTACAAGAACGGTGGAATGTTCGGGTAAGACGTGTGGCCATGGAGTCGCTTTCAGGTGGAAGCCCGAAACTGAAACGAAACCCATGGGCGTCGATTCCATGTAGCCCAAAAGTGGCCTCAAAAAAACCACAAACAAATCAGCAGTCTGTTTTTAGGCGTGGCTCCAAGCCATGTTGCATCGCTTCACGAGGCTGGCGCTTAAATGTTTTAGCGCCTTGCTTGCTTGAAGCTCGCATCATATTGCTTAATGGGCAATGATCAAGACGGATGCTACATCAAGTGTCCAATGCATGCGATAGAAAGTACTGATTGATGTGTGACCTCAGCATGCATGCAGGCTCATTCTGGCTCATTCTGTGGTCATATTCATGTCCCATGCTCACAACTCGTTTTGTGGACATGGTCATGGCCCTCTTAGCAGGATGTCTCATCAGGTTGGTCTAAGTTCCATGACCATTCCCACCAAGCCCAAGTAGAAGGGTGTTCTGACCGTTGCGCATATCTTGACTGCTATTGGGTTGGATCTTTAGACTTCAACTCTTTGGGAAATCAAGGGTTTTCCACTAAACCCACAAACAGTGAACAACTTTTTGCAGAGGGGTCAACAGCAACACAACATGTTGCAACTGGTCACTCGAGCTTTGCGCATGCGTCGTTCTCGCAGGCCATGAACACTGCGAATGACCCAGCAGTGCTGCGGGAGTTGGCATTCAGCCCTCCACAAGGCAGGGGAACACTCGCATCCTCTTCTTTGATTGCGCTGCTCGCTCGCCGCTCTCTCTCTCTCTCGAATGCAGAGCAACTGCGCAACGCTAAACTCTTTGGTTGGCTGTGCTGGCATAGGCGTCCTTTTTAGGTGATCTTGGCTAGATGGGTTCCACTGGTTTAGGTTGGTTTGATTCCATTGGCCAGGGCCATCTATTTCTTGCCAAAACGGACACCTATGGGTGCTGGTCTCTCGCCAAAGTAGAACCTTGGACTAGAAGTAGCAAACCCCCAATAGGGGACTTCTGTGAAGAGCCAGGGGTGAGACAAATGCCGTGACTCTGGTGTGACAACTGACCGAATCGCCCCTTAGACCTTTTGGAAACAAATACGACCTTTCCATGAAAGCAACAAAAGGTGATCAAGTTTTGCTCAGGGAACCTCGGAGCACTTCAAAGATACCTTTGGGCAAACAACCGCCCAAACTCCAAAATATTCAGAGGATTCCAACTTGTAAGATGTTTGAGAGCACTTCCCCAGAATTAGTTTCCTCTTTATTTTTCGTTTTTTTTGCTTTTTGGGGTTCCCTTTGTTTTCCACTAACCAGGCAAAGAAAAACATGTTTGTTGCTGGGGTCCTAATTCCAGCCTGTAAGATGTTTGAGAGCACTATAGGAGAAATAGTTCCCTTTTCGCCGGACGGGTCAAATTCATCCACAAAAAACACTCAGCGCTCGGTGGATCCCTCCAGGTGTGCCGTTCGCCCCGGAAGGCGCGGTTGGACGAGGCTCGCGCCGGCAACGGAACTGGGGATTTGAGGAACAGAATGCAGTACTAATGAGCAATTGGTTCGTTATATTCTTGACTGATATTGGGCTGGATCTTTAGACTTTAACTTTTTGGTTGAAATCAAGGGGTTTTCCACTGAACCCCCCAAAAGTGAAAAGCTTTTTGCCGGGGGGTCAAGAGCAACCAAGTATTGCCCATACACTTTTCTCGGACCCCATACAAGGTAGGGTTCTGCCTCAAAGAACGTCAGCCATTTGTGAATTTGCTTTGGCAGCCCTTGGGCAAAAACCTACGCCCGATCTTTGTTGACACTGCCACACGCATCGGACATAGGCTTGTAAGCAGCGCGTCAAATAAAGTCCCATTTTTGTTTTGTCATTTTCTCCTTTTTGGGGTCCATGGTCTCACCTTGTCTCCTTTGTGGGTCCATGATGTCGATGGTTTCGACTTGTTGGTCCATCGTTTCCCCCTTGTTGGTCGATATTTTCGTCAAGGTCCCAAAAGATGTGAGCCTTTGATTTGTTCCTTGGGCAACCCAGTGTCGCCGGACTCGGCTTGGTATGGAAACGTCACTTTTGGGGCCGCAAAAAATAAAAGAAATCCGAATTCGGCGAGCTTCCTTTTGGCGGGGTGATGTTCAAAGGGGAAAGGAAAAAGGGGAACTTTGTTCGAAGGGCTGGTGGGGGTGGGGTTGGTGGGGGTGAGGTTTGGTGGGGGTAGGATTTCCAATTCCATTCTTTTCAACCATCGTGCTTTTCAATAACCGGATCCGTTTTCCCTGGGTTTCCGGAGGTTTTCCAGAAAGAAGGATCCCTGGAAAGAACGGGGAAGGTACCCTTAGATTTGTGCAAGCCCTCGTGTTGAACCAAAAGGCTGAGCCTCGGATTTTGGAGAGCCATAGTCTTCCTGAACATGTGTGTGTGTGTGTGTTTGTTGATTCCCAACTTTGTTAAAAAGAGAAGGTATCCCTGATAGGCATGATCATCCGGATCAATATGAGTATATTTTTGGAGCAATCCCGTGCCTAGAAGGTTTCCCTGTTGAAAACGATGAGGGAAAACAAAGAAAACGTGAAGCACAAACAATATGATTTCTGAGCTAAATCTCGACCCCAGTCAACCTGTGGTTGATCAAATGGCTCAAATTTCAACGGTTTGCCAGGTGCCGCAACACAGTGCCTGGCTCAGTCCGCTTCAGGGTGCAGAAATCGGAGGTTGGGGAAGTCACAGATTTGCGGCCACTCACACGTTGTGTGACTGTGTTGGAAGTATGGTTTGACAACATCAAGCCACGCAATGCGACGTGCTACAAGCAGAGATTGGACATACATAGAGCTGATGCGGGTTGTCATTTGTCTGTTTTTTGTTCAGAGGAAAGCGCAAAACTAGTGGGCTGAGATGAGGACATGCATGCTCGAGGTTCTTTGCTCGGGGAGCTTAAACGGGCAAGCTTGCCAGCAGACCACGGTCGCTCATTTCAGCATTACCTGGCAGGTGGTTTGCGGCTGCTTGTCATTCACATGATGTGCGCGGTTGCGTTTGGCCACCAGCTTGAACTCTTTGCCAAGCGAACAACGCGGAAGGGGTCAACTTCAATCGCCAATGGAAGGCCAACTTAGAGGTGCGTATGCGGAATGTCGACTTCAGATTGCACCCAGCTTTTTGCCAGAGCCTTTCTATGCATCGCTTTTGCGTACGACACATGCCCCATCTTCATGGTTGTTGCCAAACTGTTTCATTTTTGCTTATTGTGGTTTAGTGGTTGAAATCCAAATCCACTTAACTGCTAAGATTTAAGCTTGTTGTCTCCCCTTCCAACGTCAAGCAAGCCATGTAAGAAGCACGAGGCCCGATTCACCTAGGGCTCGCGCTTTCAGCGGGGCCTCGCTGAGGGCTGATGAGCTTCCCAGCCTTCTTACCAGCCGCCCTGTCCAAGCAGCAGGTCCGGTATGGTTCGGCGGTTCGGCGGTGGACGCTCAGTGGCCCAGCGCTTGATTTCTATATTGGTTTGGATCTTTAGACACGAACTGTTCGGTTGCGTTCCAAAAACACTTTCTGACGCTGACGTGATACGCTATTGCCTACCCCCAGTGGCAGGTAGAAGGACAATGGCCATTGAAGGCTGACTTTTGTGCAGCATTGTGAGGCTTGCAGTGCAATGCAGTAGAAGCTGGCACGTGAGCCAGCTAGGGCCCCTTTAGCCTGTTTCCCATCCCAACATTGATAAGAATCACCTGGGCAACAGGGCTTCACTTCCCTCCACCAAGCACGGCCTCTTCCTAGGCTCAGCTTCCAGCACCTAAAAGAACTAAAATGGGATGGATATTTCTTGTTTTTTCCAGACCCCCTATTCAGCACCCAGAGAAAGGATGCCATTTGTGAGGCAGTTGTTGCTCGTGCGCCGTTAGCTTTCAGCAATCGACATCGGACTTGCAAACTGACGGATTTCTACTCCCACCAAGGGAGCTAGCAGCTTAGCAGGCACTCAGAAGCTAGAGTGCAGAGTGTTTTGAACAGCCTCAGATCATTGGACCAGCAGCACGCAACTAGGCTTCAAATGATGACAGCAGCATCAGCACTCATTTCAACAGCAGCAAGCAAACAGATGACAGCCGGATTCCAACCCTGCAAGTTGTGGCCAAGGGCAGCCGATGTTTTCCGTTTGCTTTTTTTTTGCATCGCCCGTCTCTTGCGCTCATGGGCCGCTTTGCGATGGGAGTCCATGGCACAGGCGGGAGATGGGCGCCAACGTTTCCAGCGGGGGTGCCAAAACCATTGCTTTTCTCTATTAGTGCCCTCCCACCAACTAAGATGGAAGTGCGCAAAGCCCGGGTTCCAGCGGGGGTGCCAAAACCATTGCTTCCAGGCAAACCTCTCTATTAGTGCCCTCCCACCAACTAACATGGAAGTGCGCAAAGCCCGGGTTCCAGCGGGGGTGCCAAAACCATTGCTTCCAGGCAAACCTCTCTATTAGTGCCCTCCCACCAACTAACATGGAAGTGCGCAAAGCCCGGGTTCCAGCGGGGGTGCCAAAACCATTGCTTCCAGGCAAACCTCTCTATTAGTGCCCTCCCACCAACTAACATGGAAGTGCGCAAAGCCCGGGTTCCAGCGGGGGTGCCAAAACCATTGCTTCCAGGCAACCTCTCTATTAGTGCCCTCCCACCAACTAACATGGAAGTGCGCAAAGCCCGGGTTCCAGCGGGGGTGCCAAAACCATTGCTTCCAGGCAACCCTCTCTATTAGTGCCCTCCCACCAACTAACATGGAAGTGCGCAAAGCCCGGGTTCCAGCGGGGGTGCCAAAACCATTGCTTCCAGGCATACCTCTCTATTAGTGCCCTCCCACCAACTAAGATGGAAGTGCGCAAAGCCCGGGTTCCAGCGGGGGTGCCAAAACCATTGCTTCCAGGCATACCTCTCTATTAGTGCCCTCCCACCAACTAACATGGAAGTGCGCAAAGCCCGGGTTCCAGCGGGGGTGCCAAAACCATTGCTTCCAGGCAAACCTCTCTATTAGTGCCCTCCCACCAACTAACATGGAAGTGCGCAAAGCCCGGGTTCCAGCGGGGGTGCCAAAACCATTGCTTCCAGGCAAACCTCTCTATTAGTGCCCTCCCACCAACCAAGATGGAAGTGCGCAAAGCCCGGGTTCCAGCGGGGGTGCCAAAACCATTGCTTCCAGGCAAACCTCTCTATTAGTGCCTTCCCACCAACTAAGATGGAAGTGCGCAAAGCCCGGGTTCCAGCGGGGGTGCCAAAACCATTGCTTCCAGGCAAACCTCTCTATTAGTGCCTCCCACCAACCAAGATGGAAGTGCGCAAAGCCCGGGTTCCAGCGGGGGTGCCAAAACCATTGCTTCCAGGCAAACCTCTCTATTAGTGCCCTCCCACCAACTAACATGGAAGTGCGCAAAGCCCGGGTTCCAGCGGGGGTGCCAAAACAATTGCTTCCAGGCAAACCTCTCTAGTAGCCGCTTTTCAAGAGGGAAGTAGTTTCGTTCTACAGGGGTCCCTGCACTTCCAGGTTAGTTGGTGGGAGGGTGCCCAGGGATGCCTACTTCAATAGGTTTTACATCATTCTAGGGGACACCTCCCCATTCTTTCCAAGGATCCGAATCTTTTCAGAAAACCAGCAGGATCCAAGGGGAAACAGATCCGATTTTTGAAAAGAACGATGTTGTTTTATTTTCCTGGTTACCTGCTATAGTGGCTTTCCTGGAAGCACTGGGTACATGCCATGTACAGATAGCTCCGGGCTGTGCGAGGCCCGCCTTCGAGATCAACCATGGGAGGCAGGATCGTGCAGGGGCCAATGCGCATGGTCCAGTTGTGGCTGCATTTGCTTTGCTTTTTGTTATTATGGGAAACTGCCAAAATTGCGGTTTTCCTGGCGGTTTGCCTGTCAAGAAATAAAAAAGAGGATACCCTCACGTGTCAACATGTCAAGCGATTTGATATGGAGGTTTTCAAGGCTATGTCATGTTGGGATAGACTAAGCACGAAAGATACATTTGAACACATTCTTCTCCTAGGTCCCCCAGTAGTGCCCTTTTGCGCTTTTTTGGTTGGGAGGGTTCCCCTACTAAAATAGACAAATAAATAAGAGAAAAAAAAGGACAAAATCAGGTACCAACTTATTCAAACCTCTCAAATCTGGAGGACCTAGTCTACAGACGTAGGGCTTGAGATGGCTTCAGTTGGGTTCTCATGAGGCCGGCGGAGCCCATCGATCCGTTTGAGTCAACGAAAATCCCAGGCAGTGCTGCAGCTGCTCGAGGATCAGGCTGGGTTTCTTTGGATCACTCAGCCTGGGGTGGACCTATTTTGACCGTTTCTAGGGGGTTATCAAAGTCAGAAAATGGGGGGTGGTTTCCCTTTAACCCATTAGGGGGTGACTTTGATCATGGTAGAAGAAGGATCGAGGGCAGTCGGCTGGGCATACCTGGAGTCTCCATGACCCTGTAAAATGGGGTCATGACCCCTTTGTTTTGGGTCAGGACCCAATTTTTAAAGGGTCATGGAGAGACTAGGTACTTGTTAGAAAGGTCCCACCCCCCAACGGCCCCAAGCTGCAAAGCCGACCTGAGGAACCAGAGGTTTTGAGAACCTTCCCGGGCGCCCGAATGTCTCAGCTCGTACTTGCACCATGGGCACGAGGAAGTCTTAGCCTCGTGAACTCCTTGTGGGTGAATCCCGAGCGAGTGGGTGTTCCGTTCCGACAGGTTTGCCCAATGCGGAAACCCAAGATTTAACGCAAGGCCTGATCGATTCATAATGGGTATTCTGGATTTTTGGGGAACCCGGAAGCCCCTTGTTTTAAATTCAGGTCGTTCTGTTTTGGCCTCTAAGCATATCAAGCTGGGATGTCAGGTTCATTTCGCTGGAGATGAATTTGCGGCAACCTCACTCTGAAGCAGGGTCCTTCTCACTCGGACAATTGCATGCTTCGAAGCGGAAACGTTTTGGCATGCTGAGGTCCCGAAGGAAGAAGCACCCACCACGGAGTCAGACTGCAAAGGACTTCCCTCCCAGAGATCTTTGGGTGCCCGGTCGTTTCCTCCGGGCTGGATTTGGGTTTGCCTTAAAATCCGGCCCCCCCCCCAAACAAAAACAACAACAAAAAACAACTTGTTTTTTGTTGTTGTTTTTTGTTGATTTTTTCCCTTTTCCTTTGAAAGCAACTCATGACCTTAGGAAACAAGTAGAGTCGTGGGCAATTTTTTACGGTGCATACCCCCTCCATGTTTCACGGTGGCCCCAGGAACCCTCCAAAACTTGGTCAGGGAATGACGTCGAGCTAAAAACCATCCCATGGTGGTTTCCCCTTTCTCCATGGGAATTCCGTCGGGTACATTCCCGTTTTTCTTTGTCCCTGCCTATCGCACCAGGGGCGCTGATTCCCGATTCTCGGTTTTTAGTTTGTTTTTTCTTCTTTTTTCTCGCTTCTGGAGCCCAAACCACCCCCATATTCATAAACTGGGGTTGAGGAATCTGGGGGTGGGTCAACACCAATGGGATCCCATTTTGGGGTAGGTGAATTCCCCACCCATTTTAGTTATTTTAGTGGGGATTGGGATGTTTACAGGGTGTATGATTTGGGTTTTGACCCATCACCATATTACCCAACGGGGTCCTGGAGGCGTCAGGTCTCCACCAACCGAGGCCAGAAATGTGCGGCTCTACGGCGGCGCGGTGGACGCCCTGGGACGGCAGCGGCGCTGGCAGCTGGCGCTCAGCCTGCTCTGGCGCATGGAAGAGGAATGGGGCGTGGCCAACGGGGTGGGGCTGGCTGAGTTTGAAGGAGATCCCTTCCCCAAGAAAAATAAAAAAAAGGGGGCGCCACTGGGGAAAGCTCCAGTGCTGCCTCCCCATTCTTTCCAGGGATCCGGATCCGAATCTTTCTAGCGGGGCAAAAGCAGGCCTGCTCATGAGTCTGTTAGGGGAACCCTGTGCTCCAAACCTCAGGTGACTCGTTGCAGCTTGAGCGCGGGGCATAGCTCCTTCGTTTGTTCTAAGGGTTGTTGTATTACACCCTGGGGTTACGCGCTTGGGGAATGACCCAAAATGGTCCAACACACCATTCGATTTTATCCCGGACATATGCCTAAATGGGGTCATTTCCCGGCGGGCGCAATCCCAGGGTGTAATACAACAACCCTTAGATTCAAGGATTGTCCCCAGAAATGGCCGAGGGATGCTTCAGCTTTGCAAGCTGCTTAAAAGTCGCACCTACTCCAAAACCTCATGCATGCGACTCTTTTGAGCGCTTTGTTCATGTTGAGCGCGTGGCATAGCTCCTTCGTCCTTTGCCAGATGAGTATGTGAGCGACCCAACATAAGCCATGGCAAGCGAGATTAGCTTCAGTGCTCCCTTCTGACCAACTAACAATGCAACGTGTTGAAAACACAAGGTGTGCACCACAACTGCTGAAACTAAACTTCCGCACATACCACACGTGCTTGCATCCAGCCAGGAGTCCCTACGAGCGAACGTGATCCTGCACAACGCGGCGCTGAACTCCGTGCCGCGCGGCTCCTGGGCACTTCCCATGGCGCTGGTGCAGCGTATGGAGGGGCGAAAACTTCGTTTGACGGCCCCCTTTAGGGCGAAGCCCAGGGAAACCCATCACGTAGAACCTATAGAGGTAGGGATCCCTGGCTAGAAAGTGGCGACACGTGGAATACCTCGCATTTCCCAGTGGATCCATTTAGCTGTATAGTAAGTAGCCAAGGGAAAACTTGCCGGCCTTTAAAAACCCAAAGGAGAATTGCTGGCTGCCTACTATAAGGGTTTCCCTGAGATCCACTGGGCTTCACCGGTGACGGCGATGGCTGAGCGCGTTGAGCTGACTCCAGGAGAACGCCGATTTGCCGCCCGACCTTATCACGTGGAACACGTGGCCTGGCCAGACGTCAGTGGAGCTTAAACCTGAAGTGGGATGGGACATTGCCTATCTTGTTTTAGAACCAGACCACCTGTTTAGCCTGTGTCTCAAAGTCAGCACAAACAAAGAGATGTGGCATGCCAAAGAGATGTTCATGCATGCGCCGCTTTTGACATGAAGTCGAGGCGGTGGTTTGTGCGGTCCAAGCTTTTTTTTTTTTTTGCGTAGCAGACGGTCTCATGCAACGTCCTTCTCGGTCGTTGAGATTTTCGTGTATGGCTGGATACACTGGATCCCTTCAAAGAAAACATGTTGTGCCAATCAAGCCGCATTTTGGCAACTTGAAATCCGCTCATGGTCAAGCCCAACAGTTCCAACTTGTCCACGGCTTATTCTAAAAGTCCATTTGTTGTGGCTCTCCGGTGGTCAATCCAAGTACTCACTAAGTTCCCCAGAGTTGCAGGGACCATATGGGGCCGAGTTAAAATCAAGGGACCCTTGAAAAAAACGTTTTTCCAGTTGGTTTTAAATTTGACTGACCTTGCAACGGGTGCTTTCCGGAAAGCGCACACACACACACAGCAACGCAGATACATTTTCACGCAAACACACAACACCACACAAACACCAACACACACAAATACACAAATACACAAATACACGCATACACACATACACACATACACACATACACACATACACACACACATACACACACATGCACACATACACACACACACACACACATACACACACATACACACACACATACACACACATACACAAACATACACACACACACACATACACACACACATACACACACACACACACACACACACACACACACACACACACACACACACACACACACACACACACACACACACACACACACACACACACACACACACACACACACACACACACACACACACACACACACACACACACACACACACACACACACACACACACACACACACACACACACACACACACACACACACACACACATACACATACACACACACACACACATACACACGCACGCATACACACACACACACACACACACACATACATACATACATACATACATGCATGCATGCATGCATGCATGCATGCATGCATACATACATACATACATACACACACACACATCAGACTCACACACCTGTAGGCATCCTTTTTCTTTCGAACTGTTGGGCCGTCCGACACAGGCTCGGCTCGAAGAGCATTTGGGCGCATGCGCTGATGGCTTTGGCAGCTGCGAGGCACACGCTGGCTCGCGTTGTTTTGTAAAATAAGCTCTACGTATTATGTAAAAAATGACATACTTGAATGGATATGGATCCACATATTTGTGTATATGCTGGACAAATGGAATGGGGGTAGCACCCACGGCTGCCCTCAACCAACAGTCCTTAAAGCCTCACAGTCCAACATGGTTTGCTCTTAAAATGGGGACCCCACAAATGGTTGCTGCACCTTGGCGGTTGTTGTTTCATCCGCTGAAATGGGGCGGCCCTCAAATTAAGATATTGACAACACAAACACGCACAAACACACACACACACACATACACACACACACACACACCTACGCACAAACCTGCAGCATGGTCAGAACCCCAGGCCACAGGCCACTTGGCTTGGCCCGGTCATGGACCCACCAATTATGGGCCGCTGTTGGTGAGGCTCCTCTAGCCAACCAGGCGCGAAGAAACTGGCAACCTTGGCAAGGCCAGTCATGGAGCCATACCCCGCCCCAAGAATTGCTTTCTCCCATGTCCCAAATATCAAGTTGGGTGCTGGAAGGATCTGGATCAGTTTTTGAGGTTAGTACCTGCGGCCCCCTTGGTAGAATTTCCACACCGTCTAGAAGAAACATGTTTGTTTCCACGTGTTCCACATTTTTGCCCAAAAACATGTTCTTCCCAAACAGTGTGGAAATTATCACTCTGAGGGGGCCACAGGCAAGGGAGCCAACCCAGTGCTCGAAAAAGAGGCGGGGCGGCTTGCAGCCCAGCCTCGTCAGCTTCGCAGCGAAAGGGCCTTGGCGAGCCGCTGCGGCTTTGTGCCAGGCCATGTGCCTTGGCGCTTGAGCATAGGTGTCCTTTTGGTTAGTTTGCTTTCGCAAAATAGAAGGCGATTCCTGGTTTACCTGGTGGTTCAATCATCTACCAGGGCCATCTATTTTCCAAAAAGGACTCCTATGCGCTTGAATGGGGTGGGGCAAGAGGTACTGTGGATGGACGAAATCTATTTCGCACCACCGTTCAGAAATTTATGGTTTCGGATGATTGGCCTGTACATAATCAACAAACAATGGCTTTCCTTGGTTTCGAAGTGGTGCAGGATTTCGTCCATCCACAGTAGGACAGGTGAAGTGCCAAGGTAAATGGCCTTCCAAGGGGTTTGCAGATACTGTCTCGTGCTTTGCTTGCTTTTGCAGCTGCGGCTTCGTCAAGATGGGGTTGAACTTGAGGCACTTGAGTCTAGCTGAAAGCATTGCATGTGATTTCGCGCTGTCAAACTCCATATGCAATTTGCTTTCAATGACTCATGGTAAAGCGTGAATGCACAACTCAAGATGAATACATATATATATATATATATATACATATATATATATATATGTGCGCGAATGTGATTGGATCAGCAGTTTTAAAAAGTACAGAATTGTCTAGGGGAGGTTCGGGGGGCTGGGCAGTGTCCGGGGAAGAAAGCAAGCCTACATACTGATCTACTGATCTAGCCATGTATGCCGCACCATTGAATCATGTTTGCAGGGCATGGGATTGTATATGGTTCATCCACGTTTTGGACTGCCACCTTGTTGACGTCCCCGTCAGCCTTTACCATGATGCAAGCTGTCAGCAGCTGAATTGAGAAATAAGATGTGAAGGACCGCAAAGTCAATCAAGTCAAGTCCTGAATTGAATCTCCACCCATTCAGTGATGGAACTGAGTCGGTATTTGCATTTGCGCTGAGGCGCCAGAGCGGTTTGCAGGGCAACCGCATTAGCAGCAATGGGCTGCTGGGCATTTGCGTCCCTCGGCAGTATCCCAGCATTGTCCTTGGATGTCATGGGGTTTGTCGCAGGCCTTGGCACGAGCAGCATTGTCAACATGAGGTTTCTCTTACAAAAAGAGGGGAAAAAGAAACGACCACATGGCAGGTTTCCGAAAAGGAGACCCCACAAGCCCCTTCTCGACAAGAAACCTTGGCTCCGTTTTGGGACCCAGGGTTTTGGACATGGACCAACTGCTTCCCATTGCGTCGCTTGCGTCGCCACGCATCCGCAGCACAATGAGCAGAAACTGCTCTTCTTGAAGGCAACGCAGCTGAAACCGCCAACCTTTGTCAAGGTACAAGTGCCTTGACAAGTCCACCAGGCTCTTAACTCTTAACAGGCGCCTCGTTCGTTGAGATGCGAAATGCTCATTTCTACTTGCCCTCCTGTTTGCAACAGGCCGGCGCAGCAGCCAAAGTCTGTGCTCAAGCAGGTTTCCAAGGTGCCCAGACTTTCTGAGCTTTCTACTTGTTCGGTCCTCCATGCCAAGTTGTGCAGTGAAGTGGTAATTGCTACCCAAGAAGAGTTGAGATTGTTGTTGAGAAACATGTTACATTTTTGCTTGTTGTGGTTTAGTGGGAAATCCAACCACTTAACTGCTAAAAAACAAGTATTTGCTCCCCTTCCAACGTGAACCAAGCTTAAGTGTGGGGAGTCATGCAGCAGTTTCGAGGGCAAGTTTCCGGTCGATTTGAGGCTAGCGAGGGGCAGTGGAGATTCTGCCTGGAGATTCTCAGGTGGGAATCCGTGCAGGTTACTGTGTCCTTCTGGCCGAAAGTGCCATATTGATTTCACTGCGCTGGGCAAGTTTGTAGTTTCTTTTGTCTTTTTGGTTCTTTTCTCATTTTAGTAGTCGGCTGCAAAACGCAGAAAGTTGTTTGCCGACAAGGGTTGTGAAGTTGATGAATACGATCTTTGGCGCATGGTGCTTGGATGTTAGGACTTCAACTTTTTGCCAACTACCTGGTTTTCCGTATTAAACCCACCAAAAGTTAGCCGCTTTTAGCAGGGGCGCAGAGTTCGCACCCGAGTGATCTTTGGGTGTTTTCTGTGTCGGCCTGATCCCACAAGGCCTAAGCCACAGGAAGCCACCTGAGCTGGGGTTTTGTGGAAGGACTCCCTTTTTTGTTTTTGGTTTTTGGGACTCGAAGGTTTTGTTGGGGGAATGTTGTAATGGAGGGGTGCTTTTTTTCTTGATCTCGAAGGTTTTTTTTTTGGAGGGGATTCTTTTTTAATGGAGGGGCGCACTCCATTTCGCAGTACGAAATGCAACTCATGGTTGAAATGGTTGGTCGGTATTTGCCAGGGACGCATCGTTCCAGGGTTTCTGAGCGGTGGTGACATATTGATTGCTGCCGTCCATCCACATGCAAAGCCCAAATCGATCCCAGGCCCCAACGAAAAGCAAAACAACGGCACAACCCAAAAGAACGGCCCCCAAACAAGACACGCCGGCACACACACGTAAAGAAAGCCACGCAAACTAATTACCCGAACAGAGAAGACGCGGGCAACAAAAAAGCCAAACGGCACCACAAAACACAAAAAAACATCCCCCCCCGCCAACAAACAAGAGAAAAACAAGAAATACCCAAACTGCTGAAAACAGGGCACAACCAGGGCAGAAACAAAAAGCGCGTTTCACCCGTCAGTGGCCTGGAGCCGGACACCTTGAGCTTCAGCTCCTGCGCCAGCGCCTCCGCACCTCGGAGTGGGGAAAGCCAGCGGAGTTGGGCGAGTTGGTCCTGGTTGCCCCACAAAATTCGGGTACTCCTCGAATTTTGGGCGATTCTTGAGAAAGGAATTTTGGACTTGAACAACTTTTAGGTTGAAACTTTGAAGAATTTTGTTTGGGTGGGTTGATGTCATGGGTGTCCTTTCCTAGGTTCCCCAGCTAGGTGCCTTTCTCTCCCCTTTTTGGGGTTTTTGGGTTCCCTACTAAAAGAGACTACACAAAAAAAGGGTACTTTCCCCCTTTTTTGGTTGGGAGGGTTCCCTGCTAAAATGGACTACCGAGAAAAGTTGGTACCCTTGTTCTAACCTCTCTACTGGAGGGCGTAGTTTCCCTACCAAGAAGACGTGTCTTTCCAGAGGAGCGTATTCAGGCAGGCCAAAAAAAAAAGAGGCAAACTGTGTGGTTGAAAAAATAGGGTACCCCTCGCATTCTTGGCGATAATTTGAGAAGGCACTTTTGGACTTGAACAACCTTTAGGTTGAAACTCTAGATTTTCCGGGTCTTTCCAGAGGAGTGTTAATGAAGCAGGCAAACCAAAGGCGAGCTTTTACTGGGTGCCTAATCTTGGCGATATTTGAGACGGGAATTTGGGGCTTCTCCACGCAGCTCGTTGCTCAGATGCTCCACTCCGTTTCCAGGTGCCCCAGCGGCAACGCTGAATCGCGGTGTTCCGGCGCTTTTTTTTTGAGAGGAATCCGTCGAAGTGTTTGTTTCCATGGACGAGAGGGTGGGTAGTTTGCAGGGTGCAGGGTGCATTGGTTGAGGCTGCGACTGCGTGGTGATTTATTGCGTTCTTTGGATTTGTTGCTTGCCTTGCACGCATTTGCTGTTACGTAGAGCTGCCGTTGCGCCAGCGAAATTCCGAACGTCAACATCAGCAGGCAACTTAGGGAGTTGTCAAAAGCAACAAAACGGGGCAATCATTTTGACAACACCCGGAATCACAGCATGGTGCCCCGGAACATTGCAAGTCTTGGTTTCCATCCAAAACTGGAGGCAGGATACTTTGAGGCAATAGGAACCCCCATGTGCTGTCGCCTGAGTCGAAATCAACATCATTGGTCAGGCAACTGAAATCGGCATTGACCTGCAGGGCTTCCGTTGATTTCTCACAAAAAGGTGGTTTACTTGAGAAGGTCGCGCGCCAGGGAACTGCAACTCTTCGGCGCAGTCAATTGTCCGATTCCGCTGGGTCTCTCAAGTGCCAATGGCTAGCAAGTGCTAGGCATTTACTCAAACAGAAACCACGACAAGGTGAGCATTTGTGCTACTGGTAAGTGTTTTATTTGGGTGGCTCCCTCTTTGTGCCTGACGTGTGCCTCATGGGGCAGACGTGGGGACAGAAGGATGCTTTGACTTTCTGCCGAGTTTGCCCCACTCAGGAGAAGGGTCATCAATGGATGCCTGCCCTTCGACTGGTGCAAAGTTCTGTGCAGCAGGCGGGGGCGAGGGGGCAGTGGCCGCTTTTCTTGTTGCAGTTCCCACCCCGTCAAAAATGGAATTGGGGGAGGTGGGTGACCCCTTAAATTTCATTTATGGTTCCATTTTCCTTTTTGTGGGCAAGCCAAGATAAATGGAATTGTGGGACCCCAGGGGAATGTTGCACCGGTGGACTCTTGTCAACATTGCGCGCCATTTGTTTGTCCAACTTAGCAAGTTCTTCGAAGCAAGCGGGCCATCCAGGTATCAACGCCAATGTCCACGAGCATGGCTGATGAGGGTTCCCGCTCCAGACTCCCCCCACACCTCCAGGAGACAATCAATATGAAGTGTCATTCGCTGTTGGAAATTGCAATGGTGCGCAGGCATGTGGTGTCTCACAACAAGGGAACCTCCAAAACAAATCAACATGGGTATAACTCCCCTTGGCCGTTGAACGCAGCCGAACCAAAAGGGTGCCCTCATTGTTGGACTCAACTGCCCTTTTTGCCCGTTTGGGTCTCCTTCACCTAGCCAGCAGAGGGCCCAAGTTTCGCCAAGAGACGGACGCATGGGGCGTGCATTGAGGCCACTTTCAAGATTACTAGCTGATTTTTACATGTTTGGTTGTTGCAAACCAGGAGGTTGTTGGATGTGGGTGTGTCTTTGTTTCAGGAGCCCCACCCACCTCCCCCCCAAAGAAAAAACAGAACAAGTGTGTTCTTGTCTTAGGGTTTTCCTTTTCAACCAAGAAAAAGGAGGGCCTCCCAAAACAAAAACACACCCACCTATGTCCTTTAAGGAGCCTCGGCAAACTCCTGCGACGCTGCGCCAGGGCTGTGCGGCGGACATGGTTCTTCACAGCGCTGCACTCAGTTCCTGCGAGAAGTGCCACAGGCGACTCCGCGGGTTCCGTTGGTTCGCTGGGTAATCTAGGTCCCCCAGTAGTGCCTTTTTGCCCTTTTTGGGGGGAGAGTTCCCCGGCTAAAATAGACTACAGCAAAAAGGGTATCCTTATTCTAACCTCTCTACTGGAGGATCTAGTAATGTTCACCCCATACCAATCAACCCTTCCATTTGCTGAATAATATTTGATAGTTTTCCCTCTTGGTTGTAAAGGGAATCTATCACTACTGGACATTTTTTTGTTTTAGGGGACTTAAGCAAATGGAAGAACCCCAGTTTATTGATGGGGGGTCCGATTCTGGCTTTAGTGGGGCATCAGGCCACTATTGGAGGGGAACACTCCCTATTAATAAACTGGGGTTGATGAATATGGGGTCAACAGATCAACATTTGCTTCAGTGTGTTTATTCTAGAAAACGGTTTGGATGTGAGGAATCTATGGATCCACCACTCTCTAGGATATCAAAAGAGTACTAAAAAGAGCCAGGGGGAAGAAAAGGCGAAATCCACAAAAAGCCCAAGCGGCCTTCCGAGCAGCGATGGAGGGAGAAAGCGAGTGAGAGACAGAGAGAGCAAGAGAACCCCAAACGGATACTCCCAAAACATACACCCATGTGGAATGCGGGGGGCAGGCTGGCTAGGAGGTAGGCCTGGCATGCATTCATGTTTCCTGCAAAGAAGCGAATACAGGCGATGGATGACGCATACCAAGAACATGTTCCCAATTTGTGCGCAAAAAGCCGCGAGAAGTTGTCATGCAGCTTGCAAAAGGTGTTGATGTTGACCACTTTTTGGTGCTTGCATGTGGTAAGTGGTCCCTTGATATTGCCGCCGCTGTTCTTTTGCCTCCTCAATTCAGGTAAACAACTCTTAGTCGGTGGCTTGGGTGGGTTGGGGATTTGAAGCCCTGGTTCTTGTAGAGGCTAGTCTCCCCGTAGCCACCAAACCCGGCTCCAAACCACCAGCTAGGAACAACATCCACTACAGCTCGCTCGCTGACGTCAATTTTTCACGTCAGGTGGCGGCTTGCTATGTCTCTGCTGGATCGGAACTGCCTGGAGTACCATGGCTCAGCAAGAAGTCATGTGGCAGCCGCAAGGAAACTCAACAACTGTGGGGTGCCCGGTCCGATTCCTATTAAGACACCTCCCATGTTCCTCTTTGACCTGGGCTTGGGTTGCTTGAGCCATGAATGGCGCGGTTCGGTTCACTCCCCACAGGTTTGCATGGAGCTTTGAGATGTTTGAGTTCACGGTTGCAAGTGGATGATGGGGTTTGCTGCGTTCCGCCAATCGCAAGTGCTGACCTGCGCCCGGAAAATCATGCTTGCACTTATCTTTGGTGCATTTTGCTTGGATGTTAGGATGTTAACTTTTCGCAAAAAAATAATAATGTTTCCATTAAACCACTAAAAGTTAGTCACTTTTACCAGGGGAGCAGAAAGCAACCGAGTTATGCAACCTGACCTGTTTGACACCAGAGTGCTTGACCTCCCAGGTTGCCCCAGGACGTCGACCTTATTGCATTCAATGCTGCCGCTTTGGCTCGCAAGCAAGTGGCCTTTACTACTCTCGGTGTGTATCTTGCACAAGCATGTGAACATGCTGCAATGCTGTTCAGAACCAGTGTTGTTTTCTGTTTTGTTGTTGTTTTGTCAGGTTTGGGCGGTTCTGGGCATACGTCCTTGGGTGAGGTGGCTTATAAACAGAATGCACTATGAATGGAATGCCCATTGAAAATTCGACCAGGGTTCGGAGGCACATCGTACAGACATTTGATGAGGGTGTTGGCAAATTTGCGATACGCGCACTTTCAAGATGAACATCTCCTGCACATATTCGAAAAGGTGTCCTTTGCTAAAAGCTGGAGTCGAAACTTTGGAAGACTTCTTGTGAATTTAGAAGCATAAGTTATGGATGCAACATGCTACAATTTGGGAGAACTAGAAAATGGGGGTGAAAGTGACCCGACAGTGCCGTAAATACCTGCAATTGTCCTTCTGATTGTGGCAAAACGCAGGCAATTCCCTTCTAGCAGCAAAGCTTTGAATCAACTTAGGCTTCCGAATTCGGAACCGCCCCGTATGCCCAGAACTCTCCTTGGAACCGCCCCTGTGGATGCGTGCATCCCTGGAACCCTCCCGGAACCGCCCCATCCCCAGAACCCGTGGAACCCTACCCCGGAGCCGCCCGGGAACCCAGAGCCTATTTGGGCAATGGACACAGATGGAGCCGAGCCTTTCTCCTGCGGCGGGCGTTTTTTAGTATTATTTGTACATTTTTTCCGTTTTCAGATCAAAAGAGGCATAGGAGTGTGACAGAGAAACCGCCAGAGGGTCTTTTGGAAGGCAATTGGAAGGCCAACTTTAGCCTGACCAGTCTTGGAAAACGGGATGTGTTTGTTTGTGTTGTTTTGTTTTACGTGTGTTTCTTCATATATGGGAGTCGTTCTAAAGGCCCTTGTAAGGAGTTTAGTATTCGGTGACCATCGGTGTTGGTTGAGGTAGCTCCGCGAAAGATTCGCGATGGAGTTGCGAAAGTATTTTTTTTCTCGCGAAAGTTTCGCGTAACTGTGTCTTGTAAATCAATGATATGTGAAACCATTCATCTTTGCTGCTGAGCCTTCCTTCTGCGCTGATTACAACACTTTGTTGTTTTTGCGCCGAAAAAGCCTGGTGAGGCTACAGGCACCCTTCTTGGCTGGTTAGTGCCCCAAGCCTGTGTATGTGTGCCTGTGGGTTTACTCGGCGCCTTTCCGCTCTGAAACGTGGGTGGTTTTTCGCGAAAGTTCCGTGAAAGATCCGCGAAAGCCCCCGCGAAAGCGGCTTCGATTGTAAGGGGGTACTTTCTGAGCGCCGCGCTTGTCAGTATACCAGCTTGGTACTGGAAAGTTGCGCCTTTAAGCTGGAGCTGCACGGCTTACGAAAAGCTGCGTCTTTCCAGCCCGTGCATGTCATGTACTACCCAGTGATGAAAGTTGCGACTTTACAGCGGGAGTTGGGGAATCGAATTTCGCGCACTACGCTGGCACTTAAAATCAGCGATTTTCTGACTTGAGCAAGGAAAAGGGCACAGCGATGAATCCGCGAAAGATTCGCGAAAGTAACTTTTTTATTCGCGAAGAATGGCCGTTCCGAGACAAAGGAATTTAGAACAACCACCATATATATATATATATATATATATATTTGGGGGGTTGTACCTTATATATATATATACATATGTATACACAGATGTGTGATGTATGTATGAGTGTTTCGTGGCAGACACACACATGCTATGTGTGTGTGTTTGTGTTGTGCTGGCAGGCCAATGGTTTGAAAGTATCCGCTAGCATGTTATGGCTTTGTGCATGTGTGTCATCATCGCAGCCTGTTTGGGTCAGGGACTGTCAACAACACCTCGGTGTTGTATTTAATTGGTTTTGAGACCATGCATGCCCGGTATTCCTCTTGATGAGTAACAACAGCTACACGATGAAATGCAGGTCTGCAAGTGACAGCCAAGTGATCAGGCAACACTTACTTGAACATTGGACTCTGGGCAACGCTGGAAGAAGCACTGATGGAGCACTGGACACTTTGACACTTGCGGTATGGGTCAGAATTAAACCACCAGGGGACCGCATATGCCAGGGCTTCATTCCGGGTACCTATTTTGACCCACGCCCACTTTCACACCGGGAAACACTGGAACAATCAGTGGAGTGCGAGGGAAGCGGCGCTCTCAGGTGATCAGCGCTTGTGCAAAGGATGGCCAGTGGCAGTGGGCTTTGCACGTACTGCGTCGGATCCGTGGGCGACTGCGCGCAAACGTGACTTGCGCACAAGTGCCACCACGAATGTCAGGGCTCTCTCATTGATCCTTTTTGCTTGGACCTGCCAAAGTAGTAGTGTCAGAGGAACCCACCAGTAAATTCCGTCGTTTGAAGGGGGTAACATCCTTCAACTGCTAAAACACCTGCACATCTAATCCAAGCAAATACCCATGAGAGGCAGGTGTCAAGCAGCTTGTTTTGCGAGAGCCATGTGCTCTCTGAGGAGCACTGGAAATCTCCTTTGGTGTCGGCTGTCAACGCCAGTTGTGGCTGGAGTGAGCAATTGCAAGCAGTTACAAGAAGCACATGCTCAAGCGGAGGAGAGAATGACTTACGCGAGTTTGTAGTAGAGTAGAGTCAAGCCTCTCTCAAACATGCCGCTTCGATCTTAGGTAGTGTCCATGAACGCTGCCATCAGTGCCTGTGAGAAGGGAGGCGGGGCGGTCCTTGGTCATTTCAGAGTGCTGAATTTTCACCCCACATGAATCAACCCCAGTTTAAAAGTAAGGGGTGTCCGATTCGGGGTTTTGTGGGGAATCAGACCACTTTTGGACCCCCCCCCCCCCAACCCCCCCCACCCCCCCACCCCCCACCCCCCCAACTGCTTGAGGTCTGAATTCGGACAGGTCCCCCAGCTAGGTGCCCGACCTCTCACCCCTTTTTTGGGGTTTTGGGTTCCCTTACTTGATTCCAATACTAAGCTAGGTCCCAGTAGTGCCAACTTTTACAATTTCTTGCGGGAGGGTCCCCTACTAAAATAGACTACACAAAAAAGTTGGTACCAACTTATTCTAACCTCTCTTCTGGAGGACCTAGTCGGAAAGTTACAACATTTGGGGGTCGCATGCCTTCGCAAGGTCCAAGGCCTTAGGCACGCGACAGTCCCAAGACCAGCGCGGCGGTGTGACCTCTTGCGTTTCGGAGTCGGTGCACAAAGACTCTAAGACCCTGCTGCCGTCAATGCTGCCCTCATAGACCCTTCATAGCCCTGGCCTAAAGTCAAAGACTGCTTTTGGCACGCGCTGAGAGAGAAACGCGAGCTGCCAAACGCAAGCGCGACTTGTATCTGTGAGGGCACTTACCTGCCAATCCCAACCCCTTTCGTCGGCGCTGAGGCCAGTGAGCGAGTGAGCGCGAGCTGCGCGAATCGGCGTCGACGGAGAATTCCGGTGGTTTGTGATTGTACCTTTCAACCCTCAACTCCAGGGTTGTGGAATCAAGGGGTTTATTCAACCACTTCTGTGATACAAGGGAATCTCCCCCCTTTATATGGGGTGTTAGTCTTTGGGAAGCCCTTTTCGTTGTATCACAGAAGTGGTCATTTCCCACAACCCTGCTCAACTCTTTCGCTAATTGTTTTCTTCCATGAGCCAAAGGTCCAGCTTTCCGAGGCGATAGTGCAGAGAAACAGGATATCCAGACACCAGCCTATAGGGGGAGTGCTTGAGGTATGCACCTCCACGCGGATCATTCGTTATGCCTATTTGGCAATCCCTTCCCCCTAATAAACGCGAACCTAATAAACGCGGGCCCCCGGGTCGACCGGGTTTCCTCTTCGGTCCTCGTCCAAATGGGCCCAGCCCCTTCCCGGACACGCAAAACCCAAAAATCGCACTTGTCCGAGTAACGAATTTGAATAAAACCGTTCAAAGTTGTTGTGTTTTTCCTGTTTTTGGGGTTCAACAGTAAAGGGCGAGAAAGAAATGTAAATTAGTAAAAGGGAAGTTATGCATTTAGAATTTGGTGTTGGGTTGGTGCAAGGAGCCCCCTAATGAGGCTGGTCTGGGCAGAGACACCGGACAGTTTAGTATTGGTTTTGAACTCGGCTATACTAAAAGTATTAAAATGAGGAACGGATTAGCGCATTGTTGGAACTTTATATCACTTTTTGATTGACGCTTTGTAGGGGTCTCTTAAAAAAAGAGAGAGAAAACACGACCCACATGTTCGATGGTTTGTGATAAAGTTTCAAAGGCATGGGTAATCAGTTCCATTCGATCCCGGTGAAGGCGTGTGGGAGGTTGCCTTGGAGCTACTGCGCGGCATGCCGCGGCAGGCAGGATATGGAGGGCTCTGAGCATTTTCAATTGGCAACCACACATGACACGGGGCTTGGCCCAGCCGTGGGAAGGGGTGCCTGGCCTTTGGTGGATAAGTTAAATTACTCTTGCAAGGTTGGGCTTCTTTCCAAGTGCTTCCAGGCAAACTAGGTATGGCTATATCTAGGTTTTACTGGGTTGCGGATTCCTGGTTTGGATGCTGGGCATCTTCCTTCCAATTTCAGCTTCCAGCTACCACTTTTGCACGCAACCAGGAATCCTAACCTTTAGGTTTTACATCATGGTTTCCCTTAGCTATAGTGGAGCACTGGGTTTGGCCGATCGCGTGAGTTCAGAACGACGTCACAAGTCCACCCCAAAGTCAAGAAAGAGCTGCAAGGGGACTCTTGCAACCCAATGTTCCACGACCGCAACCCGGAGCCCAAGTGCATCCTGAAAATCGGGAGCTGCGTTTTGTGCCACAAGAGAACTCTTGCAAGGGGGTTCTTTTGTATACATGTAAAGGCTTAGTTCGGCTTGCCTGCCTGGGATCCACTGGGATCCAGAAAGCCAACCCCAAGCAAATCAAAGTCAAAGAGCAAACCAGCACCAAAAAGCACATACACACACACAAGAAACAAAGAGAGGGGAGAAAAAAAAAAAATAATAAAACAAACACGCCCCCCCTCCCCAAAGACAACCCAAAGCACACCAAACAAATAAAGCAACCAACACAACAAACAAGTGAAACAGGCCAAATAATCCGTCAGGTCTTTCTGGTCAGGTTTGCTTTATTCACGGACTCCTTTGGCTGCAGGCCCTGGAGCCGGAGCTTCAGAGCTTCAACAGCGCCATGAGCGCGGCTGCCCGCGGCCGCAGATGGGAGGAGCGCCTGGCTGCAGGGGAATGAGAACTGGGGCCCGGAGAAACAAAAACCATCCCCGATTTGGTGTCCTTTGAGGGAAACCCTAGATTTGGCTTCTTTTGAGGGCATCGCGAGGTTCATGAACCAGGAAAACAAATCCCTGAGTTGGCTTCCTTTGAGGGCATCGTTCATTCCCAACACCCGGACTAGGTTGTTCCCTACTGAAAAGTCAGCAAGAAACAGGCGGGGTGCACAAAACTGGGGTGTGCCGGTTTTGGGCGGCTGCTCGCTTTGGGGTTAGGGAAACGCGGGGGAATCGTGGGATCGATGGGCTTTTGGGACTCGGAGTCTTGGTGACAAATTCTGGTAGGATGGGTGGACTCACGCCCCAATTGCTCCACCAGGCGGGGTTTCAGGTTTAGGGGCTGGCGAAAAAATCCGGTAAGCTGAGCTGTGCTTTACATTGCTCCAGGCGTTGGCCCCTTCTGTCCCGGGTTTTTGGTGACCCGTTCGGCCGTTCACCAATTTGGGGCTCGGTCTGCGCAGGTGGCACTGGCTCTCCTCCAGTCCCTCCCAGGACCTTGGGTCGCAAGGATACGAGTGGGGCTTTCAAAGGAAAGTGGCCTGGGCAATAGGGAGGGAGGGAGGGAGGGAGGGAGCATTACAAATGAAAGACAGACAGAGACCAAGACAGAGAAAGAGAAAGAGAGAGAAAGGTCTTGCATTTGAGAAGGCTTGTGTGAAGTCCATACTGGTGGCCTCCAAGAGTAGGGGCGTCAGAAGTCACGTCTTTTCGAGCACCACCCAAGGAAAATTGGAGCCGGAGATTGTGGCGAACTGCCGTGTCGCCTTTTTTATGGCGAGCTCATCTCCATAAACAAAATGTTAAAACCGAGCTCACCTGGGGGAAGAACGAGCTCACCATGACAAAGGGATCCCTTAATTCAGTTTCGGAGCCGTGGCGAAAAACAAAGGCGGACTCCTTTGATCAACTCGGTGGTTCGGGTCCAAAGGGAGTGCACTCACCTATGCTGAAGTGGGAAGCGTCTGAAGGCCAGAGGCCTGGCACCGTTCAGCTTCAAGCTCGGGATGTTCGGTTGGTTAGAGCATGTGTTCATGTATTCCGGTTGATAGTGGTTGCAATGAGTCTCCTCACTCCCCGAGTTCCTGGACTTCAAGAAATGTAAAGACCACTTTAGAAGCACAGTCGAGCGGTTTGACAGTTGGAGCCTCGGAGCCAAATCCCTCAGGAAGTTCTGCGTGCGAAATCCGAATTGAGGAAACTCCCAGCCGGATGTGGTGACCTTGGGTGCTGCAGTCACCGCCTGCGAGGCCCGGCACTGGGCACATGAAACTGGAAACGGCAGCAGATTGCGTTCGCTTTGGCTGTCCACCAATTCCACCGTGGAGCCCTTCAGAAAATATTGGTTCGGATGTTGGCTGGTGAAGAAGGGCCCCTCCCTTTTTTCTGCAAATAGCTGTGGGCTCAGCCCCCCTCCTTCCCTGCCCACCAACATGTGTCCTCTTGGTTCTTATGCATCTTTGGTGGTTGTTTTTGGTTGCCTACAAAACCAGGGAAATGAAATCACCGGGCCAAGGAACCTCACAGCTTCCCCCCAAAGGCTTGCCTTCGCAGGCAGCTTCGCGCTGGGACTGGGCCTTGGGCTTCTTGAGTGAGGCCAAGGCCTAGGGCTCGAAACCGCGCGTCGGGCGTTGGGCCGCTGCTTTGCTTCGACTTCCTTTGGGTTTTATTTTGAGGGGCTCCTTTCCTTTGGTTGGAGTTGCTTTGGGCTTGCTTCAGGTTGTGTTGGTGGCTCAGTCGATGGCTTGCGCTGAGGGTCATTTTGTGTCTTTCTCCTCCGCGGTCTCGTATTTCCGGTTGTTCGTTATTGTTGCGCATGAATGAGCAAACCAACGCATGTTTTTGAAACATCAAGCGCAACACGCATGACTTACATGGTGAAATGTTGGTTGTTGGATTGCGAAAGGGCTGTACACTTGCTGGTGCTCAGCAGGGAATCAGTTGGAATGACCCCAGGAAAAACCATCCCTTTGGTTTCCTTTAAAGGAGTCCTCAAAACCGGTTCATTCCCAAAACCCAGACTCGATCATTTCCTACCTATCGCACAAGCAAGTACAATGTGTATTTTACAATTTCTCTAAAAGCAACTAAGTTCACACAATTGAATATGTATATATGAATATATCTATATACGGTACTATATTCAACTCTTGGACAAGTTTGTTTGCTTTCCCATCAGGGGAAGCATTTCGGCCGCCAAAAGCACATGGATGACGTGTCCGGCCAGGCAAGTGCGTGTGCAAGCGACATCGTGTTCAATGCGGCGATTAGCGCCTGCGCAAAAGGCCCCGGGGAACATGGGCGTGTTGTCTCCTGCGTTCTCGCGGAGGTCGAGCTCGGGCCCTGAAGGCTCTTACTGGTTGCTTCCCTTAAAGCATCCAGCTCGTGAATTACTCTCTCTTGCACATCTGTTGACTTCAAGCCTTGTGCAAGTGGACGAGGCACAGGTTGTTCATTGCATTTTGACGGAAGTCTTGACATTACTGGATTTGGTTCGCGAACCGCGGCAGGCCTCGGCCTTGAGAGAGTGCGAGTGAATGGGTGTGGCTTGCTTTGAGTCTTGAGGGCCCATGTTTGCGCTTTGAAATGGACCCCAACAGGAACACCGCCATTTGAGTCGGGCCCCCCCCAAAAAAGACCACAAGATACATAGCAATGATTCTCCCGGCCGGTGTTTGAATTTCGCCTTCTCGACAGGCGGACAGTGGCAGTGGGCCATTGAGATCCTGTTTGAGATGTCCCAGTCGATGCAGGCTGGGGCCGCAGACGCGTTTTGATCACTCAGATCTATCGGTTTTTGCACTTATGCCATTTTTAGAGCTTTCAGGCAAGCCACTACAGGTAATCAGGGATCCTTACCTTTAGATTTTACATCATGGTTTCCGCTGGTTACTATAATGATAACTGGGAGCACGACTAGCACTGCCGCGTGACTTAGTTGCACTCCAGCTTGAAACATCACCTTTTCCGCAACACCAAGAGAGTTTCCTATAGGTGGGGTGGTGTTTGCAGGAAACATATATTGAGCCCTGTGATTCAAGCATGCTTCAAATACAAATTACAAACCCCTCCCTCGCCTTTGCGTCGAATGACCGCGCGTGTTTGTTTGCTGGAGTGAAGCTTCCAGGAGACATAAGCTGGTGGCGGTGCGCCAGTTGGTTTCACACTTGCCCCCTTGCTCACCTTGGCGTTCGCTTGCGCGTCTTGAGCTAGACTCTCATCTGCCTCGGTTTCCAAGGCGAGGTGGGGAGAACTCTTCGCGCAAAATCGGTGCCGAAAGCTTGGAAGTGGGTTGCGCCAGAAGGCTATGAGTGACCTCCTGAAAAATAGAATTGGGGAGGGGGCCAACTTCTGGAGATCTCCATTTATGGCAACCCATCTTCCCTTTGAAACCCCCACCCCCCCCTTAAGGTAGGGACCATTTGGCAGTCTCTGTTTCGATTGTGTCGCGCGAGCCAGGCGACGCTGATCAGCTTCAACTCGGCCATGAGCCACGCGACTTCAAAAGCAGAAGCAAGCAGCGGGCATGGGATATCCATCGCGACAATAGATGCTGTGAAGTTGGGTAGGGGGATGTTACCTCGGATTGGCGCGTTTTCACGTTGGAAAGGGAAGGGCACTGCGAAGAATGGAGGAATGCAAGCCCATGGGGGTCTAGGTGGGGAATTTCAAGCGGTTGCCTCAAGCAAAGTGCAGGTTTTTGGATCTTGGTTGGAATGTATCTTTGCGGCGGGTTTTGCGAGAGATGAGGCGCTTGTGCCAACAGTGGCCGATGGGAAGCAGCATTGGCCTTGCTGGCACTTAGGCTGCATTTCATCCGAGTTGAAGGAGTTTTTGGGAAGGTATCCCGGCATGAGTCGGGATATGGCTGTGGGTCAATACCAATGGGATCCCATTTTGGGGTAGGTGCACCACCGATTTTAGCACCTATTTTTGTGGGGATTGGGATGTTCGCTGGGGTACGGGATTTTGACCCATGGCCATATGTTGGGATACTTGGAAATGCTGTGGCCGGCAGCACGTTTCACAAGGTCCATGCTTTGCTCAATGAAGCTGGACAACTGGTGAATGCCAACCGAAGTCCAACCAAGCACCTTTGGGTTCACGGGAATTCTACTTAGATGTTCGGTTAGCCACTGGGGTTATAGCCCCTAACAAGGTTGCCCCACCTTGGGACTTCTGCGTGGCTACGAATCGAACGCGTAAGTATACTTCAGGGGCCCCTTTCGGTGAGCTGTTGCGGTGACCGTTTTAAGGGGAAGTCAATCGGCCCGGCCGGCCCCCAGCTTTTTTGATGGGGAGCACTTTTCCCAGGTTGAAATCTCATTCGTTTCGCGGTTTTCCAACCAATGGGTCAGAGTGCAGGAGCAAGCAGAGAAGGCCTCGTCGATTGACGCCTTCAGTCTCAGTGCTGCAGTACTCGCCTGCGCCAAAGGCGCTTTTGGGGGGGTGCCGAGGCTCCAACGCTGGCCGGTTCTAGTTTGCGTTTCTTGGTTTTAAAGCTGTTCCATCGGCTTTACATGTTTTACCTCTCACTCCGAGAGTTCCTGGGCTTGGGGCTTTTTGGGTTTGGACCAGAATAGTGGTAAAACAAGAAACACCGTAAGCTCAGACTTTTTCTGACCAATCCACTCGGGAAGTGAGTACTCATAGTGGGTCGCCCAAGCCTTTTTCAACATCCCTGTGAAAGCGTCAGGTAGAGCAAACATAAATGGTGTCACCGTGAGGGCCCGGGGCCGTTGGCTCCGAATTCTGGTAGGCGCGTACGGGAGACTTTTCGCACAAAGACGTAACCGCTTTCTGCGGTTTGGTTGTTTCTCGGCCATGCTCACGTACCCCCCAGTGATATTCCATTTTCCTGCCAACAGGAACCTGGCTAGTCACCTATAGACTATGGTAGGTAACAGCAGCCGGGAGTCCCGAAGCTTGTCAAAGAGCCACGACAGAACCCATGGACCTTTTGATCGAGCTCGGCTTCTCCGCATGTCTTTTGAAGGCTTCGTTGAACACTGGATTCCACCACCTTCCTCAGGTTGCACCGAACCTGATCTCATTTTTCCCCCATTTCGGGACACCGTGGGTGTGGCTCAAAATGAAAGAGCTGGGGTTGCGCAGGTGTTCGTCTTCGGTCCATTTGCCAAGGTGTAATTCTGGTACCCCTTTTTTGAGCCACAGCCACGTGCTCAACTGACCCAACTCGGTCGACCCGGCAGCGTCGTTCCCGCGAAGGCCAGCGTTGGGCGGAGGCGCTTTGGCTCACCGGCTCCGATCTCGTGCGCCCCGGCGGAATTTCTTTCGCCGCATGGCCCAGGTGTTTGGGCGGAAGCTTTTTCACAGTTGCAACCCGTGGGTTGCTCCCTTTTTTTTGTTGACTTTTGTCCGTTTTTTTGGGGGGAGGGTGGTTGCTCCTTTTTTGCTTGTCAACCATTTTTGGGGGAAGGGTTCTGATTTCCTTTAAAGTGAACCAACCAACAAAGGGATGCCGATCGTTTTTTCTCATGGCATCTGAGTTTTGCAAGGCTGAAGTTGGGACCAGACAGAGACAAGGGAAAGGAAAGTGGTCACACTTTAGTGGCCCCAAAAGGTTAGCCTTTGGTCCGTCGGACGGGAAGTGTCTTAAGATTTGGCCTCTTGGCTGTCAGCGTCGGCACCTGCGGGTTGTTTCCATCCAACCTGGAGGCCTTGGTAGATATACATCGTTGTTGTTGGGAAACATTTTGCATTTTTGCTTATTGTGGTTTAGTGGGAAATCCAACCACTTAACTGCTAAAATTGAATTTGTTGCTCCCCTTCCAACGTCAACCGAGTATAAACGGGGCCAGTACTAAGCTCAAGGAATTGTCCCGGAGCTCGAAAGGTTTGGTTTGGCCAAGTTTGGGACGCCTTTGCAGTTGGATTTGTTTCCCGGACCCCGTCCTTAGATTGATATATGCTGCGTAGTCCAAATAAGCTCAGAATTTGCTCTCGTCTCTCAAGCTAACTCGTCTCGGAGAGGATGTGAGCCATGGGTACGGTTGCAAGCTCGTTTTTCAATAGTTGGGGGCCTCTTTTTGGATGGGTGTTAATTGGTTGCCCCGGATAAAAACAAGAACCCCCCTAATAAATTGTTCCTCCATATATGCCCAATACGGTTGTACAGGTTGTGCGACTCTGTGTTTTGGCAGTAAAAGTCCGCTCCGCAGCGGACCTAGAGCTGAATAAGTGACTGGGGTCGACCGGATTTCGGACTTCCTCTTCGGTCCTTGTCCAAATCCCCCCCTTCTCGGACACGAAAGCCCCAAAACCGCAATTTTCCGAGCAATGAATTTAGATAAAGACGTTCAAGGTGTTTCTTTTTCTCCTCGCTAGTGCGGTTCAAAAGTAAAGGCGCAGTTTAAACTGTTAGAATTACAATTTTGAGAAATAAACGTAAATGAGTAACATGTAAATATGCATTTAGAATTTGGTATTGGGTTGGTGCAAGGAGCCCCCTAACAGGGCTGGGGCTGGTCTGGGCGGAGACATCGGACAGTTTAGTATTGGTGTTGAATTCTGAATTGGGCTATTCTACAAGTAGTACTGGGACCCGGATGTTTCAGCCAGTCTGGAAAAATCATATGTATTAATAGGGTCCATTCATCAGAAGGGGGAACGATTAGGAAAACCACCGTATACATTTTTGAGAAACCAAATGCTTCGGGTTTCTGACAATCATCGTCATGGAATGTTTCAAGTTTACTTCCTAGGCTCCAGGAAACTTGGCCCGTTCAGAGCAGAGAAGAGGCAGACATAGCGATTGTGGCTTGGTCATGTGGGGATTCCGTTTAGTTGCTATGCGTGTCGTGCGTTGTCACTTGTTGTGTAAGAAGGATAGGTGGCTCAAAATTGAGAGTGCCCTTGAATTGATTGTTCTAGAACAATTTCTTTGGGTTTCACAACCTTTTGCGGTACAGCAGTGCCCCTGCAAACTTTGCGTGTCGTCGGCACCCCCGGCCTGGCTGAGCTTTCTGGTCGCTTCTGGATTTCAGCCCCCGAGTCCCTTCAAAGGCTCCCGAAGTTTGAGACATAGCCGCATTTAATGATTCAACTGGACCTTGGGAACCAAGAATCATGTAACCCAGTGGTGTACCCATGGTCATGGCTTAAAGTTTTAGAGCACCCCAAGCTCCATGTACCTAGTCCCCCGTTCAAGCCCTGGCTAGGGGGATGAGGGATCATGATTTCCCATTTTGACTTGCAGTTTTAGAGTACCCCAAGCCCCCATTCTATTCATTTACCCCCAGTACTGAAGCAGACTTCCGAGGGACATGGCCAGCTTCGGTGCTGCGTGCAGCTGCCTCGAGCTCGCCGCCGCCTCGCCGCTGCCGCTGCTGGCGCGGGTGCAGCACGAAGCGCTGCGGAAGCTCCGCTGAGCGGAAAACGGGGCGCCAGGAGCGTGGGGACCTCGCAAGGGGGGCGCCAACTTTCAGGCAGAGGAGAGTCCCGAAGATTTCACTTCGCTCTGTTGATTTGAGTAGAAAGAAATCCAAACTTGATGGTTCCTAGCCAGCCGGTTCAACTGAGGTGTTTCGCGTTTTTTAGTTAGTTTCGCGGTTGGGTTTCCGAATTTTCACCCACAAGTTGACAGCTTTTAGCAGGGGATCAGAAAACGGACAGCGCAGTAAGGATGGGTTTCTGTGTGGGCTTCTTAAAATAGTGGTTCCCTAAAATAGTATCCTTCTTGGTTGTGAAGGGTGTCTGTTATGTTGAGAAACGACCAGGTTGGGCCTCCAACAGTTGTCCAATGCTGAGGTGTCTGATGTTCTGGACTTTTAAAGGTTGGGCTGCATGTAAGCATGACCACTGGCTTAGGCTAAACTGCAAAATGGGGGCCCAGGGGTGATCATTGGAGTTTAAATGCACAATTCATATCGATTAATAAGTACATGCATAAGTATGTATGCATACACACGCACACACGCACATATTTATACATATATATATATATATTTATCTATGCACATACGTATGTGTATATGTATATGTGTAGTTGTTGACCAGATAAATGGACCTGGTTGGCATCCCCAAGGCAGTTGCCCTCCCCAGTGCTTCCAGCAGCTCCGCTTCAAGAGAGGTCCTTCCTCGCAGCTTCCTTCCCTTGGTCAAGTCAGCCTCTTCGTTCCGAACTGTCAACCGGCATGCCTACGGATCCAAGTCTTGAGTGCAGGAGGTGATTCTTTGCAATTTGTGGAAGCTGTTGTTGAGGATTCCTGGTTCGGATGCTGGGCATTTTCCTTCCAAATTCAGTCCCAAGAGGATTCCGCAACATAGCTACCACTATAGTAGGGAAGCAGGGATCCGTACCTTCAGGTTTTGCATCATGGTGCCTCCTGGTTGCCGACTATAGTGGTACCTGGAAGCACTGGGTTTGGTTTTGTTCCACGACAATTTTTAGGGGCTTCGAAAGTTGGACGCTTTGCTGGGTCAGCCACGCCAGGTCCATCGAAACAAGCAAAGCCAGAGCGAGAGCGCATTGCTCGAACCCGTGCGGAAACCCAGCGATAGCATATGTGTCAAAGCGGGACTGGTTCCTTTTGAATGCTTTCCAAAGGATTGATAAAGTCAGGGAGAACCGTAGGCCAGCATAAAACCGGGGTCTCTCGCCGAGTTGCTGAGTGCCATGATTCTATAGATTTGGTTGCTGTTTGTGTGTCTTAGCCATTTGAGGGTTGATTCTTTGTTTGTTTCACTAGCCGCTCGTTGCGCAACAATATTGCCTGTGGATCATGTGGGATCCCAACTGAGGGATGATCAGTTGGTGCTCTTGTGACATCGTGTGTTTGCAGCTGCAACAATGAAGCAGCCGTCAGAGGCTCCGACCCGATGACCACGTATTGAGAGTTACCCCCCGACGATTCCATGAAAGTGCGCAGACCCCTGCGGAAAGACTACTTTCCTTTTGGAAAGGGGTCTGTGCACTTCCATGTTAGTTGGTGAGAGAGTTCCAAGAGCATCTCGGTTTGTTATAAATTCATGGGTTTGTCACGTGTGAGGTCATTCACGGGAAACCAAAGGGAAACCAAAGCTCTTTTTTGGGGGGCTGGCTCCCACGTTGCTGAGGGTACATCTCGCAATGCCTCAGTTGCGGATTGTTGGATCCGAGGCTCATCCCTTTCGACATCTGACTCACCTGTGTCTTCTGACCAAGGCCTGAGATCGCACAGGGCTGCCACAGGGCAACACCATGGAAACCAATTCTCGGAAGGTGTCTGTGTGTGTGTGTGTTTAGCTTGGAAATACTTCTTACTGTTTCGAGACTTACATCATAGAGCTTTGCCTTACAGCGTGTTGATGCAGAAGCCAGATTGCTTTCTGCTGCGGGGTGCCGAGATAATTCAGGTTAATGTCAAATTGGTTTCTGTTTCAACAGCTCACCCAATCCTTCCGCACGAACCATGAACTGCCTTGACTTACTTTTTTTTTGAGCGGCAATACGTTGCTCTGAGCAGTTTGGGCCACACCATTGCATGGCTGCAGCTACCCCCAGACCAGTTTGGCTCGTGTTTGTGCCACTGTTGACCGCTGGTTCCGCAAAACTCCATTGTCACCTTGGTTTGTCTTTTTGCTAAATCCATTCCTGTGCATGGAATGGAAGATTGCAGTGGTGCCTGATTGGTAGGTAATGTGTTGGTATATATATATATATCTATATACAGATACCATCTCATGGATGAAAAGAGGCGCTGCCTACCATGGGGTACCCCTTAACAAAAAATATTCGGGGGGACCACGTCACCCCTTGGAAGAATTTGATTGGAATAATTTGACTGGTTTTGGGGGGGGTGGTCTTGGGGTCCCCCCTTGATGGTGGTTTGAAAACAATTTGACAACCCGATGACCCCCGGAGTATTTGTTCATAGGTTTTGAAGTTGAAAGGTGTTTCAGGGGTGGCTGTACCCTGGAATATTTTATGTTGATGGCCGATGATGGCCGTACTCAAATGGATTGAGGACACTTGTGATCATTTGGTTTGAACTAGACTAACTAGACATGGTTTGGAACTAGACCCATACTGTAGAAGTGTTAGACTCCGTTGAAAGCTTTTCTAAAGATTCTAAAGTTCTTATGTGTCTTTGTGTTGCCGAGGCCTGCCGGTAAAGCAACATCAACGCACCATTTATATTCAACAGGAATCACTAGATTTCAATGGGCAGTAATCTGTCGCAACCCGAATTGGACGGGGTCCGGGGTCCCTGCTTGAGGTGGCGGGAACTCTGGTTGCATGAAGCGGAAAAAAGTCGAGACAAAACAGTAGGTTCCGAGTTGGCATTCAATCCGCTAACCCAACCACGGTCAGAATATTTGTGGCACATGGTGGTCAGGATGCCCAGGAATAATAAAATAATTATTCCAGAGAAACCACGAAAACCATGCAAACAATTCTTCCGGGAACCCAGCTACGGTCAGAATAATTTATGCCCATGGTGGTCAGGACCACAAGGAACAAAAACACAATTATTCCAGGGGTGGACCAACGTGGTCCCCCCGTTTAGCGGTGGCCCATTGCATACCAGCTTCTCAGAAGCAAGATTGAAAAATGTGTATATATATATATATATATATATATTTATAGATATACCCCCCCCCCCCCCCCCACCCCCCCACCAAACCCCCCCCCCCCCCCACCCGACGGAAATGCGAGCACGGGCGCTGGTCGGCCAGACTCACCGAGCTCGGAGAAGGCAAGGCCAAGCCACCCGCTCCTCGATGCGAAGGGGAGCTCGATCCCAGTCGATGTGTTTTTTTGCACCCCCTGTGTCATGTTGATCGGTAAGGAATGGCATTGGATAGAGTTTTCATAGCTGTGTTTTTTGATCGGTGATTTTGGCTTGGGAAATAGATGGGTTCCACTGGTTTAGGTGGTGTCATGTTGATCGGTATTTTTTGACATTGGAAATAGATGGGTTCCACTGGTTTAGGTGGGCTTCATTCCATTAAGGGAAACCCATCTACTTTCCCATTTGGGACACCTTTGGACTTGCACCCCCAGTGGTTCAAGTCCAGCCACTATGTCGCTATGTTTCTGTTAGAGAAGGCTCAGTGCTTTCATTTTTTTGGGGTAGAGAACCAGGGGAAGCCGCGATGTAAAACGTAGAGGCAGCCATAACTGGTTACCTATAGTGGTACTGGAAGCATGGGATAAGATACATTGATAGATAGGCTGTATACGGGGTGTTCCCATTTCCCCGTTGAAACATCTTTGGGATGACCCAAGGAAGCCACCAAAGAAACCCCCAGAGACGCACCGGAAGAATTGCCCAAAGCAGCCGACCCGATCTCACGGACTGGTTTCCGCTTAGGCCTGAAGAAGGCAGCAAGTATTTCCCTCGTCCAGCGAATTGAGTCGCCCTTGTTGGTCGCCTGTCTGTTTTGGCGAGTTGCTTTTTCTGTCCATTGGCCACTCGGCAAGCAAGTTGCCAAGCAAAGCACAACGCTTTGCCTTTGAGTCTTTCTGAATGCCAAATATTGTTATCTAGTTGGCGTTCTGTACTGTTCAGTATTATTTTCATTCTCTCCTTTAATCGACTGCCCGTTGCTTGCCTGTTGAATTCCAACCAGCCTTGGCGTTTCAACTCAAGATGAAGTTGACAAGGTGTTTTTTTGCGGGCGGCCTGATATTGATTGGATTGGAGTGGTTCATGCCTTCCTATCCTCTAGATCCAAAAAAAATGAAAGAAATAGCACTGCCGTATTGTGAGCTGGCCTTTGGGAAAAGGGGCCTTCTGGACGACGACTTGCCCTTGTTAGAAAGAAAGCAACTTGCTTGTTGGTTGTGTGTTCGGCCTGTGTCAGCGCATTGTCAATGCGCGTCGTATCAATCCACGCTTGTTTAGCCAGCTCATGGTCACGCACATGCCTATTGAACAGTTGAAAGAACCTGACAATTATTACTTTCCATGTGGGCTTATCGTGGCTTCGCCTGAGCACTCACATGAAACCTGAAAGAGCGGTCCTGAAGAAGATTTGGGGGGGGAGGCGGTTGGTTGCTAGCTTGCGTGTTAGGTTTGAGGGGGAAGCTAACGTTATTTTTAGCTTCCTGCCACGTTCTTCTTTTTTCGCCTAGGCCGAGGGGCGTTGGGGACACAGCTGTCCCTTCCGGAGATGCAGGTTCATACAATGAACGGTTTCGCCGCTTGGCAGAGATTACGAGGCACGTTCTGGCCGGCCGGCCGCCTGGAGAACTGGGAATCTGCTCCTCTGCATCTTGCAGATAGATTGATTAAACCCTTTGTGTCCGGGTCGGCTTCGACTTTTCAACTGAGCACTTGTTGGAGCGACGTCAAGTGATTGCCCAATTTGCGCGGGGTCGCATGGCCTTTTCTCGACATAAGAGGTGTCCAAGCACCGCGGCAAAGCCGCGGGGTAACATGAGTCAAGTGTCTTCGCTCGCAAGTCAATAGCAGTACCTTGGTGTCCAAGCCATAGCGGCCTCCCGGCTCTTGTGCTTCGTGTTGGCCCGGAGAATGGTTCCCAGATTTGAAGCTGGGAGATACTTAAAACGCCTGACGTGCCTGACGCCCAGTTCGGATGCAAGTGGCTTCGGCGATTGCGGGTCAGCTACCTCCGGCGGAGGCGGAGCGAGCGGTGTGTGCCACCAGGGGATGGCGGCCCAGGATACTTGCTCGCCCTGGGTTAGCTTTCTCTAGCTTTCTATCCCAACTGGTTCAAGCCCAACCTACATTTTCGACCTTACCTGCCAACATGGAGACTGGCTGCAGCGAAGGGGAAGATGGCGTGGGGTGTTGTGACACTCAACTGGTAAGTGACTGAAGTGAAACTTCGAGATGCTACACAACAACCACGTTCGCGTGTAATTTGAAACTACCCGGAATCTTGATTTCTTTCTTGCGAAAGACATGCTGCCATCCATGAATTATTTTTTTCCACGTGGCTGGTTCCTTAGCTATGCTTGAATAGTGGTGAGGTCCCCTCACTTACCGACAGGCATCCCAAACCTGGACACGTGGCGAGTGACCGCAATTCGGGGCCACCATGTAAACCCTAGACATAGACTAGGTCACCCAGTAGTGCCCTTTTACCCTTCTGTGGGGGAACAAATAAACTACAGAAACAAGGGTGCCCTTATTCTAACCTCTCAAATCTGGAGGACCTAGTAGAACCAGGTTGCCATCTTCGCTGGTCCCTCTTTGAGGCCGCCCACCCGCAAATTCACGAGGCCTTCACCCTCTTACCCGGTGGGACCCAATTTGCGAAAGCCGAAAGCCCCACCTCAGCGGATCCGGTGGACATAGACCCATGTGTGTCCCCTGGTTAGCTTTCGGGGATTCCACGTAGCGTCCGAAGGGAAGCGCGTTGGGATTGCAAAAGGGCGCCCCATAGCAAAGTCCGGTTCCTTAGGTCGTTAGTTGCTTTTCGTTGGTTTAGTGCGGATGGTTTCTATTTATGAAAAGTAAAGGTGTTCGCCGGTCGGAAAACAGACAGCCCAGATTTGCAATCTGGACCCCAAAGAGCAGGACCCTAGAGCCTTTGCTATTTGACCAGGCTCGACCCTTTCTAGAGCCCAGGCTCGACCCTTCCTAGAGCCTAGAGCTTTTCCATTTCTTTGGTGCATGTTGCCAAGGCATGTTAGGACAGAAACACTTTTCATTGAGCCCCAGGTGCAGCGCCTGATGCGCGACCCTGAGGGCTCCCAACTTCTATCGCAGCACCTGCCTGCGCAGCCGAAGGCGCTGGCGCTCTCTGAGTGAGTCACATGTCACAGTTGCCCAGTTGCCCAGTGACTGAGGCCCAGTGGGTCGCTGGCTTTTTTTCAACTTTTTGTTTGGGAAGGGTTCCCCTTAAACTCAACCAAGCAAAAAAGGGATGCCCTTTTTTTTTCTCCTGGCCACTGGGCATCTGAGCAGGGCGACGTTTTGTGCTGTCCTTTTCGTATGGCTAAAGTCTCTCACAATTCTGGGGTCATTGTATTGAATTGACTGTTTCTGCGGGTGCTCAAAGTTGGAAAATTGGTTGGTTTCCTTTAACCCATCACTTAGTGGCTGACGCTGATCATGGTAACATAATGAGGTCAGCAATACAAAATACATCGTCGTGGTTTGTGGGTGTTATGTCACTTGGGATCTTCCGACTTCGCCGCAGATGCGAGTTTCGCAAAATATGGGCAAGAAATGGGTCTCCTTTTTGGGAATCAAAAGAAGATCCACCTGGCGGAGTTGGTCTCGAATGAGGAACACCAAATTCTATGGGGAATACTGGCATGCCCTTCATGGTTCCGAGTGCTTGCAAGAGATTCGCCATTCTAGTAGGTAACCAGGAGCCATGCAAAACCTGCAGGTAGGCATGCCGAAGGGTTGCCTGGGCTCGCACTGGGGTTGGCACCAAAGGATCCAACCAAGTCATCATCTTACATGAATCCCCTCGAAAAGGTCCACCAAAGGCAAAGTGTCCTTGATTGCAACTCAGAGACCCTCATTACATGATTCCCCTTTCCGGTAGGGCTGGCGCCCCGGCCGCCTCGCCGGTTGCAACCAGCGTTGCGTTGGGGGGGGGTCACAAACAGTCTGCAATTCTTTGACAAACAAGCTCTAATTCTTTGATTACAACAGCTCTCCAGCAACAGAATCTACAATTCGCTCCATCGATTTCAAGCCTCATCGCTTTGCATGTTGTGCCTTTACTTGGCTACGGTCGCTGGTTTCCAAGAAAGGTCCTACTTTCCGGGCTACACGAAGTGACGGGTTTTTGCCGATGTGTTTGGCATGTTATTCGTAGAGTTGTTGCCTTACTCAGCCCCTCATAGCTTTTCAAGGGCCAAGCATCTGTGGTTTGCCCTGCACAATCTTGCATAGACTAAGGCTAAGGGGTTTGCACAAATCGATGGTTGTTTCAGCCGGCTGCGGCTGCAGAGACTCTTCGGTTTGAGATCTACAGCCAGTGGCCCGACCACTGGGCATGGACATGTGTTGAATTTCCGGACCCTTTTCAAACGCAGTGTTATAAGCGCGGCACTTAGGGACTTAGAGTCTTCTTTCTGTTTGGCAACTTTTGCTGACAATGGGTCAGAGGGAGCGCTCTGGAGTTCCTGGTCGGGCTTCCTTTTGCTGGTTTGCCCTAAGATGATGGGGTGAGTTCGCGTTTTTGTATGGGTAGTTTGCGGGCTCAGGCAGGTATACCCTCCGGGGGTACCAGTTGACTGCGACCCGCCAGGAGCTCCTGCTACACTTGGTCCTCCCACGCTTGGTGCGTTTGGCCTGCCTTGGGGCTCAGCAAAAGCGCGGGGGCGTTTCCAGACCGCGTTGACATCATAGGTGACCTGTTGATTGGTTCGTTTGGTTAGGAATACTAGGTCCCCCAGTAGTGCTCTTCTCTCCCCCATTTTTTTTGGGAGGGTTCCCCTACTAAAAATAGACTACAGAAAAAAGGGCACCCTTTTTCTAACCTCTCTGCTGGAGGACCTAGTTAGTTTGGATAGAAATACCTGGACCCTCAATCACCCTTCGTTTTTGGGGTGGTGCTGTGTTGCATTCATTTTTGGGGTGTTTTGTCATTTTTTGGGGTGTTAGTTCCATGTTTGGGTGTTTTCGTTTTTTCCACGCGCTGCTTTGTCAACCCTGCAATTTCGCTAGCGGTGTGTTTAACTTGTTTGAATTAACAGCGTTGTTGTTCACTGCGCAGGGCTTGCTTGAAAGATACAAGTGCCAAGTCAAGCAGCGGCGCGGACCTTGCTGTCACCCAATGTCAAACCTCCAGGTTCAGCTCAGCTGCGGAATGCCTTTGATGTTGGCATGGAAGAAATCATCAAACATAATTTGACCTTGGCCCAAACGGCTTGAATGCCAACACAACGCAAGGGAAAACAAAAGCCGCGTTATTAGCCTTTCATTTTTGTGTGAGAAATGCATTTGTGAGTTGCACAAGTTAAGAAGGCTGCCCCGTTGCGTGCTGCCTAGTGTTGGAGCCGATCACTGAGCCGCAAGGCATCCAAACCAGGTTTCCTTTGGAAGCGAGCAGGTGGCTTGGTGCACCACAACTCAAACTGATGTTTAGGAGGGCGCTGCGACAATGCAAAGAACCAACATCCCTTAAAACAGGAGTTAGCCATTTCGAGTTGTTTCTTCTAGTGTGTGCGGTGCGCTTTGCGCGGCACACATCACAAACGGTCTTTCATGGCAAAACCCGGTCTTCTAATGGCTTGAAACAGTGTGCCCTGCGCAGTTCACCGCATGTTCATGTAATGTCACTCTACTTTCACGACAGTAGAGTCCAAGAAGGTATAAGTTCAATGAGCAAATATTGTCGCAACAAATTCAGAAGGATAGCTTTCGCAGATTTTGTAGCAGCGCGATGGGAGTGATTCCGCATTTGCCCACAGCTCTGTGCCTTTGGGCCATGTGCCCAAAGTTGTTTCAATCTACAAACAGCACAAGACACATTTTAATTAAGCATGGTATACAATACTTTGCAAATTCGGGTATTTTCTGTTTCACCATGCCTCCTAAATGATCAAGTTCACATGTTGCTTCAACGTTGGTTCTCTGGCTAATGCGACTCAGCGCAACATGTACCAGTTGCCCTTAAAGTTGATGTCCTGAAGCAAGCATACAGCCAAAGGGTCCAGTCTTTATATGATAGCAGGCAAGCTTGCAACACCTGCTATTTTGCAAACAGTAGCTGTCACTAGCAATTGAATGGTCGTTCCGTAAGCTCAGTATTCTGCGAACAATAGCTGCCACTGGCAATTGAATGGTCGTTCCGTAGCGTCCACCTAGGATTAAACATTGCACCTGGAATAAAGACAAACGGGTGGCCCCCAAAAAAATGCACCTGGAATAAAGACAGGCACCCCACCCCCGCCCAAATGTTCTGAACGAAAAGTATAAGGAACATGACAAAATGGAACAAAAAGAGAAAGAAGAGGAGATGTAGCCAAGCCAACACCTGATCCTTAGATCTTTGGTACCTTGTTCTTCAGCTCCCCAAAAATCAAACTGTTCAGCTGCCCAAGAAGTCATGGTTTCTTACATGTCTCTTGTTTAAAAACTGCCCGCAATCAAACCTGCAAAGGGGGTGGGTAGTGCTTCAGGCCCCCAAACTTGAGCCCAAGACTTTATTTCGGGGGCCCCTACAATAAAGTCTTGTTGTCTGGCCCCCTGCAAATATACAACTAGCCTTGTTTTCTTGCATGTCTCTTGTTTAAAAACTGCCTACAACCAAACTCACAAACAACCTAGTACTTCACCCCCAATTTGACATTATTTCAGCGGCCCCTGAAATACAGTCTTGTTGCCTGCCCGCGGCTGCCCGCGTCCAAAAAAATATCAAGAGGAAGCTCCAGCAATACAAAATCAAATGGAAACTAAGTTCCAGATCTCAAAAGGAAGCTCCAGCAATGCAAAATCAAATAGCAACTCCATTCCAGATCTCAAAAGGAAGCTCCAGCAAGGCTAAATCACATGGAAACTCAGTTCCAGATCTCAAAAGGAAGCTCCAATGCTAAATCAAATGGAAACTCAATTCCAAGTCTCAAAAGGAAGCTCCAGCAATACTAAATCTTATGGAAACTCAGTTCCAGATCTCAAAAGGAAGCTTCAGCAATGCTAAGTCGAATGGAACCAATTTCCAAATCTCAAAGGAAGCTCCAGCAATACTAAATCAAATGGAAACTCAGTTCCAGATCTCAAAAGGAAGCTGCAGCAATACTAAATCGAATCGAAACTCCATTCCAGATCTCAAAAGGAAGCTCTAGCAATACTAAATTAAATGGAAACTTAAGCCTGCCAATACTAAAGCAAATGGAAGCAACATTGAACTGGATCTCCAGAGATTATTCTAGGCACCCCCTTTGTTGGGGGGGAGAGGGCCCCCCCTTTACTACTCCCAGGCGGACATTACTCGGAACAAAAACCATTTAAAGGACATTACTCCGAACATAGTCCGGATAGGTGGACAGGGTCCGCCGGACCGGTTGGACGGCCCGGACGGGTCCAGACGGGTCTGGATAGGTCCGGACGGGCCCGGACTATCAACAAAAAGGTGTGTTTTTTCAAAAAAAGGTGCTTTGGTTCGGACTAGTCCGGGACGGACGCTTAAATACGCCTTTTGGACGCCTAAATACGCCTTTTCGGACGCCCCGCTGGACGCCAAAAACAAAAAAAGGTGTTTTGGATAGAAAAAGGTTTTTTGTATGTTTTTCTCGTCCGGACGCGTCCGGACGCGTCCGCCCGCCCGGACCCTGTCCACCTATCCGAACTATGTTCAGAGCAATGTCCTGTAAATGGTCCTTGTTCGGAGTAATGTCCACCTGGGATTAGTAAAGGGGGGGCCCTCCCCCACCCCAACAAAGGGGGTGCCTAGAATAATCTCTTGAGATCCAGTTCAATGTTGCTTCCAATTGCTTTAGTATTGGTAATTAGACTTGAATTTCCATTTGATTTAGTATTGCTGGAGCTTCCTTTTGAGATTTGTATTTGAGTTTCTGATTGATTTAGAGATTTGGAATTGAGTTTCCATCTGACTTAGTATTGCTGGAGCTTCCTTTTGAGATTTGGAATGGAGTTTCCATATGATTTAGAGATTTGGAATTGAGTTTCCATTTGACTTAGTATCGCTGGAGCTTCCTTTTGAGATTTGGAATTGACTTTCCATTTGATTTAGCATTCCTGGGGCTTCCTTTTGAGATCTGGAATTGAGATTCCATTTGATTTAGCCCGGCTGGAGCTTCCTTTTGAGATCTGGAATTGAGTATCCATTTGATTTAGCATTGGAGCTTCCTTTTGGGATTTGGAATTGAATTGCTATTTGATTTTGCATTGCTGGAGCTTCCTTTTGAGATCTGGAACTTAGTTTCCATTTGATTTTGTATTGCTGACAAGACTTTATTTCAGAGGCCGTTGAAATAATGTCAAATTGGGGGTGAAGTTTTCCTGAAGTACTAGGTTGTTTGTGGGTTTGGTTGTATGCAGTTTTTATACAAGAGACATGCAAGAAAACAAGAGCTTGGGGAAGCTGGACATGTTTGATTTTGGGAAGCAGGCCCAAATCTAACAACAAAGCCCGAAGCTTCATAGGTAGTCTGGGCTAGTTGTATATTTGCAGGGGGCCAAACAACAAGACTTTATTGTAGGGGCCCCTGAAATAAAGTCTTGGGCTCAAGTTTGGGGGCCTGAAGCACTACCCACCCCCTTTGCAGGTTTGATTGCGGGCAGTTTTTAAACAAGAGACATGTAAGAAACCATGACTTCTTGGGCAGCTGAACAGTTTGATTTTTGGGGAGCTGAAGAACAAGGTACCAAAGATCTAAGGATCAGGTGTTGGCTTGGCTACATCTCCTCTTCTTTCTCTTTTTGTTCCATTTTGTCATGTTCCTTATACTTTTCGTTCAGAACATTTGGGCGGGGGTGGGGTGCCTGTCTGTATTCCAGGTGCATTTTTTGGGGGGCCACCCGTTTGTCTTTATTCCAGGTGCAATGTTTAATCCTAGGTGGACGCTACGGAACGACCATTCAATTGCCAGTGGCAGCTATTGTTCGCAGAATACTGAGCTTACGGAACGACCATTCAATTGCTAGTGACAGCTATTGTTCGCAGAATACTGTGGCATGCCTTGCCAGCTTGCCTGTTATCATATAAATACTGGACCCTTTGGCTGTAACAGTGAGGGTCTTGGGGCAGTTTAGCGCTGTGAGCAAAGCTTGAAAGCAATATGCTTGCTTCACGGCATCAACTTTAAGGGCAACTGGTACATGTTGCGCTGAGTCGCATTCGCCAAAGAACCACACTTGAAGAGTTGAAGCAACATGTGAACTTGATCATCTGGGAGGCATGGTGAAACTGAACATACCCGAATTTGCAAAGTATTGTATACCATGCTTAATTAAAATGTTTCTTGTGTTGTTTGTAGATTGAAGCAATATTGGGCACATGGCCCAAAGGCACAGAGCTGTGGACAAATGCGGAATCACTCCCATCGCGCTGCTACAAAATCTGCGAAAGCTATCCTTCTGAATTTGTTGCGACAATATTTGTTCATTGAACTTAAACCTTCTTGGACTCTACAGTCGTGAAAGTAGAGTGACATTACATGAACATGCGGTGAACTGCGCATGACACACTGTTTCAAGCCACTAGAAGACCGGGTTTTGCCATGAAAAACCGTTTGTGATGTGTGCCGCGCAAAGCGCACCGCACACACTAGAAGAAACAACTCGAAATGTCTAATTCCTGTTTTGAGGGATGTTGGTTCTTTGCATTGTCGCAGCGCCCTTCTAAACATCAGTTTGAGTTGTGGTGCACCAAGCCACCTGCTCGCTTCCAAAGGAAACACCTGACTTGGATGCTTTGCGACTCAGTGATCGGCTCCAATGCTAAGCAACACGCAACGGGGCAGCCTTCTCAACTTGTGCAACTCACAAATGTTTGTCTCACACATAAATGCAAGGCTAATAACGCGGCTTTTGTTTTTTCTTGTGTTGCGTTGGCATTCAAGCCGTTTGGGCCAAGGTCAAATTATGCTTGATGATTTGTTTCATGCCAACATCAAAGGCATTGAGCAGCTGAGCTCAACAAAGAGGTGTTACATTGGGTGATAGCAAGGTCCGCGCCGCTGCTTGAATTGGCACTTGCATCTTTCAAGCAAGCCCTGCACAGTGAACAGCAACGCCCCAAAGAACACCGCTTATCGTGACAACACCGTTAAACAAATCCGCTGATGGACTTTCAGGGCTTTACTTGGCACAGAACCAAAAAAAGGTGTTTTGTTCAAGAAAATGTGTTTCGACAAAGAATGCCATTCTTTACATTTTGCCCCAAAAATTTGGGGTGGTTTGAGACTCCAGGTAGATGAGTTCCACTGGATTGGTTTTATTGCCAATTTCCAAGGGAAACCAATTTGCTTCACCAAAAGGACACAAATGGTTGACATGGCAAAAAAACGCCAATGTGTGTTGCTTTCACCTGAAGTGGAAAACTTTGCGAGTGACCTGTGGTGAACCTTTGGGGGTTAAGTGGCTACATTGAACGTGCAGCGGTGCAATGTGTTGTATCAGGAACCGAAGCATACGGTCACTGGTTAAGTAAGCTTTGGTTGGCATTTTGCCAAGGGCTGTTAGGATTGAATAACTTTTTGCCAACTAATGGGTTTTCCGTACTAAACCACTAAAAGTGAGTCACTTCTTCAGCAGGGGAGCAGATTTCGCAACCGAGTAAGGAATGATGATGTGAGTTTCTGTGTTGACCCAAACATTCCCAGATCCACCCTTGGCTTGTGCCTAAAAGGCCAGGTGATTCTGGCGTCAGCATCCCGAACGATTTGCGCTTATTCTCGAGCCCTGTGGGGAAAAACCGGTGGGTGTCCGCTGCACGTCCGATTTGGAGAGCAAGTTTGCAACCACCTTTTGTGAGGGGGCATTTTTTTGGGGGGTGTGGCAGAAGTTATACATGTATTTCCTGTATTTCCTGTATTTCCTGTATTTCCTGTATTTCCTGTATTTCCTGTATTTCCTGTATTTCCTGTATTTCCTGTTAGTGGTGGTTGTTTTTTTGGGGTGTGGTAGAAATTATAAAGGGAACCCAAGACAGGAAAGCCACCGTGCCGAGGCCACGAACAGGCCTCGACGGTGCTGTTGAGTTTGGTGGAGGCTGGGATTGATCGACCCCGGAAATGGAGCCGAATGGGAACCCCGGAAGATTTGTTTTCCATTTGCCTGACAACATGTTCTTTGGTGCATTTTGCATGGCTGTTAGGACTTTAACTTTTTGCCAACTAATGGGTTTTCCACTAAACCACTAAAAGTTAAACTTTTAGCAGGGGAGCAGAAAGCAACCGAGTGTTAATATATGTTATGTTTTTCTTTTTTGGCTTTTAAACATAATCTATCACTACTGGAAATACGTTTCTTTTTTGTTGGACTTAGCCAAATGGAGGAATTGGTCCCAATTCCAACAAGAGGGGGGCGTATCTCCCAGAAAAGGATCCAGATTCCCACCCTATGATTTAACGGGCTTATGAATTCAGAATGAACATTTCTGGAGTCAAATAGTAATAGGATCTATGGAGTTGTTTGTGTCAACTGGGGTCGCATGAGGAAGGGGTCAAATTGTGTAACTCGGTTCTTCGGAGCCATCCTCCTTGTTGAGCGGCCGTGTGTTGGTTCTTGTTTGGTTTTACTCCCAAGTGGGTGTGGCTCAAGAGTAAATAGCTAGGGTTACGCTGGTTTTAGTCTTTGTTTCCATTTACTAAGGTGCCATTTTGGTGCATGTATTTCAGCCACAAGGCAGTGTCACAATTGCAACCGAGGTTGAGACGAGTTAGTATCGGCAGAAGTTTTAGACCTTCCTCAACGCACGGGCACATGTGGGGCACTGAAAGTTGGATTTATACCCAGGAGCACTACTTGTATCATGGAAGGCTAGGCCGGAATCTTATCTTGAGGACTGAGTTTTGGGGCATGAACTTTGTACGCGGTTGCCCCCGGCCAAGTCAAATGCAAGCGTCGCTGGTTTGGGGAACAACCCAAGCTCCTTTATGTTTCAGGGTAGGCCAAACATATCGAGTCAGAACATATTACTTCTCACACCCTGAGTTCATGGACTTGGAACTTTTCGGAAGTTTGGACAATTTTGGTGGTACACAACAAGTTGGTTCGACTTTTTCTCTCCGAAGTAACTAGGTCCCCCAGTAGTGCCCTTCTCTCTCTAACCTCTCCACTGGAGGACCTAGATAATGCGACCGTTTGCTCACGCCTGGTGGGATTTCCAACGGCACCTTCGCAGCCCGCAGCGCTGCAGGGCAGCGATGAGGCCATGGGCGTGGCGCTCGCGCAGCAGTGCGAAAACTCGGTGCTGAAGCCTGGCCCTTGGATCGATGTGTCCTCCGGGCGCGGCTGGTTTCGCATCAGAGGCGCCTTTTTTTCTTTTTTTTTGTGGTTGTTTTTTTTAATGTCACTGAACAACTGAGGGGTGGTATCGCATCCGGTACCTCAACCCAAAGGCGAATTTCGAGGTGGTTTGGAGCTATGGAATGGTATGGACGATTAACAAAAACACCTTAAGCTTCAGCTCGCAAAGGGGCATTATACCCCAAATAGTTCGCTGAAGCGGGTGGTTTCGAAACCCCAAACCGCCCGCCTCCCCCCCCCCCCAACCACCCCCAATGGAGGATGTTTTTGTCTGATAGAGAAAAGCTCCGCGGCTCCAAACCCCATACCTGAGTTCATGTCCTCGAAGATGATTCTCCCGAGGTTTGACCTGGGCATAAGAAGCGAGTGCCAAGCGGTGGGCCAGAGATTCTGTTTCGAATTGGAGTTGTCAATCTTTGGATCCTTTCGGGCACGAGGATACAGGTACCCCCTAGAAGTTCACTTGATCAGTGGTGTGTGGGGGGGAGGGGTGAATTCATCAGGGGTGAACACTGGGGCTGGTTCAATTCATTCCCCTTTTTCTAGGCTGGGGTGACGGGTTCCCCAGTTTGGTTCAACCATCGTTGTAAAAAAAAGCTGCTTCCTTTGGGGTGTCCGGAGGTTATTTGTACAAAGAAAGGGGCTGGAAAGAATGGGACAGCTACTTTTGCACTTCCTGAGTTCATGAGCTTTAGTCACTTTTTTGTTTGGACCATTTTAGTGGTACATATAAAGTTTGGCTACTTGTTTTGGACCATCCACTCAGCCAGTGAGCTTTCCTACAAAGGCCCTGAAAAGAATGGGACATGTACCCTAGACGTTTCAACCATCGTTAAACCCTGCTGTTTTCCCTGGGAAAGAAGGGGACATGTGCCCTATGGAGCCGGACTTTGCGCACTTCCATGTTAGTTGGTAGGGCACTAGTAGAGAGGTTTGCCTGGAAACAATGGTTTTGGCACCCCAGCTGGGACCGGGAATTGTGCACATGTTAGTTGCTAGGGCACTAATAAGAGAGGTTTGCCGTGCCTTTCAGGATGGCCCGGGACAAGTTTGGCTGCCGCGTCCTTCAGCGAATCCTCGAGGCTCGCGAAGCTCGTGTCGGCTCCCTATAAAAGCAAAGACGTCACTCAGAAGGATCCTTTTTCCTTTGGGGGGTGTCACAAAAACTGTGTTTTTTCAGCCAGAAGGATCCTTTTTCCTTTGGGGGGTGTCACAAAAACTGTGTCTTTTCAGCCAGAAGGATCCTTTTTCCTTTGGGGGGTGTCACAAATACTGTTTTTCAAAGATGGGTTGCCCCAAAAGGATCGTCGTTTCGTAAATGCATATGAGGAGCAAGTACTTGATCCCAACAGAAACCAAGGGACAGTTGTGAAAAAGGACTTCAGTAGGGTTACTGCCCAGCAAACATTGCAGCTGAAGGTAACATTGGAGACACCCTTCCTCCTCCTCCATGATCGAAGGGGAGGATGACCGTCTTGCATCTAAAGTCAACTCTCAGCGGAATCCAGCTTCAAGTGAATCCAGACCAAAGGGGAGACGATAACCCTGAGTATCACATGGATACAACTCTCGTTCAGAGAGCCCGACGTCGCAACTCTTTCTTAACATGCTTGTTGTTGGGAAACAAATGAATCATTATTGCTTATTGTGATTTAGTGGTTGAACTCCAACCACTGAACTGCTAAAAGTTTTATTAAAAGTTGCTCCCCTTCCAACGGTCAACCAAGTGAACGAGTCACTGATGAGCAAGGAACTGCAGTAGAACCTGATGACTCTTAAGGCCTTGATGCCGCCTGGGCCCAAGGTCGGAAAAATCAAAATGCCAGGCAGCAATGTCTTGCGGCCCATCAGTGAGCTGATCAGAAAGCTTAAAACCTGCAACCATCCCAGTTATTGTTTTCAAAATGTTCCTACGAGCAACTCAACTTGTCAAGATTTGTTTACCTTGTGTGGGCAATCATAGTTGCTGATTCTATGCGATCCACTGTTGTGGCTTTTACCCTCCCACCAATCAACATAGAACCTGACATTTGGGAAATGGTCCCCTCCAAACGGAAATGGTCTTCCAGGACCCCCCGAACGTCGAACGATTCCATGTGAAAAGGGTGGGAGGGTATTCGTTGTAAGTTTGCTTCACCTATCTTGGTGGCTCCCAGCCATCCGGTTCCTTAGCCTTTTAGGCTTTTAGTTGGTTTAGTGGTCGATTCCGAATTTAACCCACTAAAAGTTAGTCGCTTTTAGAAGGGAATCCGAAAACGGGCAGCCCAGCTTTGTTCCCTGAAGAGCTGTAGACAACCAGGATTTCCCATGATGTAGAACCTAGAGGTAGCCATACCAAAGAAAGGGTTACTACAGTGGCTTGCATACACTTAATGTTGACCCAGGATTAATAAGCCCCTGTCTATTAATATGGGGTGTCCCTGGTTTCAGTGTTTTTTTTGGTTGATTTCTCACTTTTGGAGGGAACACCCACATTAGTAAACAGGGGTTTATAAATCCAGGGTCAACATTATAAGCTTGCTTCACTCCAGGGCCCCCTTGATTTTTATGGGTCATGGAGCCTCTAGGTGCTTACAAGTTTGCTTCGGCTGCAAGAAGGCTTCACCTTTGTGGCTTACCTGGGTGTTTTGTTTTGAGGGGCCCTCTGGTGGACATCACTTAGGTGGGGATGTATGTTTTTTGTATGCCCACCACCCATTTGGGATGGGGTGCCAGGAGTTTCACCTTTGTAAGTTTGCTTCAGAAAGCCATCAGAATCCCTGGGGAAACAGCTGGTTGAAACGATGGTTGAAAAGAATGGGGATAATTCCCCCCTAGAATACTTGTAAGTTTGCTTCACCTGAGCCACAATCAAAACCGGCGTAAATGCAGGTTGGTAAGGGACGATCCCAACCATAAATAGCTGCGGCCGTCTTCCTAATTCTTTACATGGTTCTGGGTAGACCATGTTGCTACCGGGTTTTGACTGTGACTCACCTTTGGTTCCAAAAGTCCCAGTCAATTTTGCCAGGTGGCGCCAAGAGCAGTGCAGCAGCAGCTGGCGCTGGAGCTGGAAGGCGCAGCCGAAAATCCGCCTTTTGCGCGGGAAGAAGCGGAACGGGGATTTCAGGAGGAAGCGGAACAAAGTTGTTGTGGCAGAAATGTTGATACGTTTTGCCCTGGAAAGGGTGGAGCTTCCTACTGCTATTAGGTTGGATCTTTAGACGTTCACTTTTTGGATTCCCTCACATTTCCTTTTAACCAGCAAACAAAAGTATTTTTTTCTGGGGGATCTACAGCGCCCAATAATCTAGACAGTTTGGATGCGGCTTTTGTGGTTGCACCCTTGTAGAATATTACAAGAGCAATGAGTAATAAAAGACTACTAAGGACAAGCCCGAAGAGCGGGAGAAATCTGCAAAAAACAATAAAACATCCAAACTGTTTTCTAGAAGAAAAAGGGAATAAAAGGCAAGGAGAGAACCCAGCAGATCATAAATAAATGCTTGGACAACCCCGGGAAAGCAACAAGGAAGCTCGGGAACAAAGCGCCCAAATCAAAAGCCCAGGTGGAGTGGGCAATGTTCCCCAAAACCTGCAATTCTCAGTATCAAAGGCCCTTCCCCCTCCCCCCTTTACCTCCCCCCCCCAAAGCCTCGCATTTCGACAAATGGCTCGAGTGTCGAAGCTGTGTTGATGTGCTGTCGACAAGGAGCCAGACCTCGTGCCCGAGCATTTGCCACAGACTACCCACAGGGACGAACGTGTGTTCGCAAGAAGCTCCCCCTAAAAATATGGTTGGTCAGGGTTTCAAAACTTGCAGTCATGGCTCCAGAAACTACTACTGGCATGTCATTTGCAAGTATTTAATTACTCACCGGCTTGGCGTCACCACGGCTGGTTCTCACTCCACTTTTGAGCCCGGAATGCACGCGCACCTTGCAGGGGACGTGCTCGCCTGCAGCCGCTCGGCATGTAAACGATATTTGTCTCTGGGGCTCCCTGACATGTTACTTGCCTCCTTAAAAGCTAGTTCAGCATGGAGGGCGAGGCTTCTAGTGTAAGAAAATATTACATCAAAGAACTCCGGTCGATTCACTCAGGAGCATGTGACCCGTGTTTAGTGGCATATTGAGCTTCATTGAACTTGTGTGCAATTCCAGTCCAACCAAACTCGCGTTCCAGAGAGCCATGCTTTTCTTCTGGTGCTCTTGGGCTTGATTGATGGATTGAGGCCGGCACATGCACGCCAACTTCGTGCTTCAGAAGTGCGTGCAGCTTTTGCCGGCGAACATGGTGGGTTTCATTGTGAAGGGCCTCGAGGCGAGGGGCTGGTCGGTGAAGCCGCGGGGCTGGCGGCCGAGAGGGCGTGAAAACGGAAGCAAACTGAGGGCGTGCAAGGTTTTTGTTGGCAGAAGTGGGTTCGGGTTTGGTTGGGTTGAGTTGAGGGGGCAAAGGCTTCTGCCTCAACTCAGGGACGTGTCTAAAGTCATGTTGACCCCGGCCCCAAGCAGTGCGGACAGCTTCTGCGTTGGCCCCTCCGTGTCAAATTTCGAATTTCCGTGTGGTCATACTGTGGACGGACAAAATCCATCTCGCACCGGCCAGAAACCTTGGAATTGTTCATTCTCTAATGCCACAATGGCTTCAACCATGGCTTCTTACCTGGATTGCGACCGCATTGCGTCCATCCACAGTATTCGCCCAAAATAGTTCCCCAACAGCCCAAAAAGGGGTCCTTCCAAAACCGGATTCTGGTGGCTTTGTGTTGCTCCCGTCGAAGGTTGCCCCATCGCTCCGCAGTGTTGCTTCTGCACTTTGTCGCCCCGTTGCTTTGTTGCAGCTCCTTTGGCCCGCGGCCCCGCGCTGCTGTGCTCCGCTGCTGCATACTTGCGCGCGAATTCGTGCGCGTGCGTGGGTGGTGGGTGCGGGTGCGTGTGCGTGTGCGTGCGCGTGCGTGCGTGCGTGCGTGCATGGGTGTGGGGGGTGTGGGTGTGGGTGTGGGTGTGGGTGTGGGTGTGGGTGTGGGTGTGTGTGTGTGTGTGTGTCTTTGTTTGTGTTTGTGTGTGTGTGTCTGTGTGTGTCTGTGTGTGTGTGTGTGTGTGTCTGTGCGTGGGTGTCTGTCTGTGTGTGTGTGTGTCTGTGTGTCTGTGTGTGTGTGTGTGTGTTTGTGTGTGTGTGTCTGTGTGTGTGTCTGTGTGTGTGTGTCTGTGTGTCTCTGTGTGTCGCTGTGTGTCTCTGTGTGTCTCTGTGTGTCTCTGTGTGTGTGTCTCTGTGTGTGTCTCTGTGTGTGTCTCTGTGTGTGTGTGTCTTTGTGTGTGTGTGTGTCTCTGTGTGTGTGTCTCTGTGTGTGTCTCTGTGTGTGTGTCTCTGTGTGTGTGTGTGTCTCTGTGTGTGTGTCTCTGTGTGTGTCTCTGTGTGTGTCTCTGTGTGTGTCTCTGTGTGTGTCTCTGTGTGTGTGTGTGTCTGTGTGTGTCTGTGTGTGTGTGTGTCTGTCTGTGTGTCTGTCTGTGTGTCTGTCTGTGTGTCTGTCTGTGTGTCTGTCTGTGTCTGTGTGTGTGTGTGTCTGTGTGTGTGTCTGTGTGTGTCTGTGTGTCTTTGTGTGTCGCTGTGTGTCTCTGTGTGTCTCTGTGTGTCTCTGTGTGTCTCTGTGTGTCTCTGTGTGTGTGTCTCTGTGTGTGTCTCTGTGTGTGTCTCTGTGTGTGTCTGTCTGTGTGTCTGTCTGTGTGTCTGTCTGTGTGTCTGTCTGTGTGTCTGTTTGTGTGTCTGTCTGTGTGTCTGTCTGTGTGTCTGTCTGTGTGTCTGTCTGTGTGTGGGAAGGTGGTCGTTTTTGAACGCGTGTTTTGGCTCGGTTTTGAACGCGTGTTTTGGCTCGTTTTTGAACGCGGTTTTCCTCAAGTGTATGTGATTTACAGCAGCACGGCCATTTTTCCAAGTGTCCATGCACACCACGATGAGGCGCACGAACACGCGCCACGATGCACGTGTAGCACATGGATGGCGCCGTGCTTTTGGGAGACAATCGTCAACTGTAGACCCGGCAACACAAAGCACAAGGAACGCAAAGCGTCATCATCATCGTCATCATCATCCTCATTATCATCAACATCGACATCGTCAACATCATCATCATCATCATCATCACCATCATCATCACCATCATCATCATCAACATCGTCATCATCACTACCAGCAACATCACCTTCATCCACATCAACACCAACATCATCATCGCCATCATCAACATCACCACCAACATCCATATCATCATCATGAACAACACCATCAACATGACCATCATCACCATCATTATCACCATCATCATCATCAACAACATCAACATCGTCAACATCGTCAACATCGTCAACATCAACATCATCACCATCATCATCATTAACAACATCATCACCATTATCAACATCAACGTCGACATCACCATCATCATCAACAACATCATCAGCATCATCAACATCGTCATCATCATCATCATCATCATCATCATCATCATCATGACCATCATCAACACCGTCATCATCACTACCAACAACACCACCATCACCACCAGCGCGCAGTCGCACGGTCACGCAGTAAGAGGCGAACGTAACTGCCCCACCCCATCCCCCCCCCCAGCCGCAGGACGCAGTCGCACGGTCAGGCAGCAAGAAGCAAACGCAACTGCCCCACCCCACCCCCCACCCAGCCCCAATACGCAGTTGCGCCGCCACGCAGTAAGCGGCGATCGCAATTCCAGGAGGCTCCGATTCGCAAGTTACTTAGGCCGTATGAGCTGAGGAGGTTTTTGTGTCGCGAGGACAAGATAACTCAGAGCTTGAAATTTCACGAGTTTTCACGGCTTTTTCACGGAGTAGTAACGGCCTTTCAGTTTCCCGCGCGAGTTATTACGGCCGTTAGGCCGAGTTTTCACGGCTTTACGGGGGCCAACGAGCGCAAATCGCCGAGGACATCTGAGCTCAAAAAGCCAAGGTAACTTGGGACTCGGGGCCCCCTTTTCCCAGCCCCAGGGCGCAGTTGCAGGGGCACGCAGTAAGAGGCGAACGTAACTGCCCCGCCCCACCCCCCCCCCCAGCCCCAATACGTCCACCGTCACACAGTCAGCAGCGATCGCAATTACCCCCTTCCCCCAGCCCCAGGATGCAGCCGCACGGTCACGCAGTAAGAGGCAAACGTAACTGCCCCACCTGCCGCAGGATAGCCCCCCATGTGTTCGAAAATGACCCACTCTGTGTTCGAAAATGATCCAGGACATCGGTGTTCGAAAATGATCCAAAATCGGTGTTCGAAAATGATCCCCCTCCCCCCATCTGTGTCTGTCTGTGTGTCCGTCTGTGTGTCTGTGTGTCTCTGTGTGTCTCTGTGTGTCTCTGTGCGTCTCTGTGTGTTTCTGTGTGTCTCGGTGTGTCTCTGTGTGTCTCTGTGTGTCTCTGCGCGTGTGTGTGTGTGTGTGTGTTTGTACAGGCTGCTTGCGCAAAGAACTAGTAGGAGACAACACGTGACATCAACAGTACGAGTTTAAGGAACGTTCGCCTTGGAATGTCCACTCCCTCAGACAGCTCAGGCGTGAATCAACAGTTTCTTGGTTTCTTGTGATCCCAGTGCTTTCAGTTACCGCTATAGTAGCTTGGTAGCTCCCAGCCATCCCCTTAGCTTTTTAGCCTTTTAGTGTTTAGTGGTAGTTTCATTTAACCCGCTAAAAGTTAAACTTCTATCGGGGGATCTGAGGGCAGCCCAGGTAAGTAACCAGGCATTGTTACCTCTAAAGGTTACATGATGGTTACCAGTGGACCAGGTTTCCTGGAACTGGAAACACTGGTGACGTCTCGCAATGGCACAACGCCATGCCGAAGTATCGGCCCATCCCCCAGGCATGTGCCGCCGAAGCGGCCCAACATCAGCTTCTTGACGTACACAACTGGAGGGCTGGCGTGAGTGCTGCTGGGGCGTGTGGCCACCGGTGTTCAATCCAATCCAGAAAAAATCACTGCGATTTAGAGTTTCCTCACAGAAGGTGACCTTGAGGTTTCTATAAACTCGTTTTTGCGCAGACCGATGGAGTCTCGAAGATAAGCTGGGAAGAAAATCACGGTATGGAAAATGGTCTTATTATGTACCTAGTAGCTTGTTTTGGCCACGTTGAGCGGTTTGGGAGCCTAAAACCGTCATTTTGTAAGGGCCACTTCTGTTGGTTGGCGTTCTGCCAACTTGCTAGAAACGTTTTGAAACTTGCTACAATCAGAACACAATTGCCTGAGAGACGTCTTTGGTTAAGTCCTAGTTGAGTTCTTGGTCTTGTTTCATGTTGTTCGGGTTTGTTAGTTCTGCTCTTTAGCCCCAAATCCTCCTGACAGCTTTCTCACGCGATGTGGCTTCAGTGCACGTGTTGCTTCGGAATTTGCTGGCAACCAGCTGGGCACAAGCCTTTGGAGGGCACCAGCATAGCTTGAGAAATGGCCTGTGGAAGGCCAGCACAGCGCATTGAGCCGGAAGCCGCGAGGGAATCAATCCCTGGAACAGGTTTGGTCGCGCCTTTCCTTTGAACAAAGTCGGGTCTCGACGGCGGAGAGCCGTTGTAAAGCGAACATGACAAAAAACAAAAAAGAAGCAACTCATGCCCGCTTCTGTTTGGGGACTGTGCATGCGCAACTAGAGTGGCTCTCAAAAGAACATACGCACGAGCAAACGGATTCCCCAACCAACAAAGGACCCAAACCGATGCTAGGCAGCAAGCCACTCACCAATCAGATGCTGGTCCCTTGTGAGATGGTATTGCAGATCGAACGCTTGAGGATCTGATTGATACTTGACTGCTATTGGGTTTGGATCTTTAGACTTTCACTTTTTTCGAAGTCAAGGGGTTTTCCACTAAACCCACAAAAAGTTAATCTTTTTGTAGAGGGTTTAATAGTAATTAAGGATTCATGCGCCTGCTTGTCATGCATGCTAAACCCGACACTCTCGTTCGAGTGGCTCCGTTGCTTCGGGGATTGGCTTGCCTCTCGCCTCGAGAGAGGCCGCCGAGGCCGCGGCGCTGTTTTGCGTCTCACCAAAACCTTCTACTTGGTCGTCGACTTGGTCAAGTGTTCCTTTTTTTGTTTAACCCTGGTTGTTTTACAGGGAACCTATCACTACAGGACATATTTTGTTCTTTCAGGGAACTTAAGCAAATGAAGGAACATATTCTACTTGGTTAAGAATGGATTTGCTTCTCCCCTGTTGGTAGTATCTTGGAGGCTGGGGGGGAGGGAGGGGAGGGGGAGGGAGGGGAGGGGGAGGGAGCCCAAATAAACCCTTGAAATGGCCTTAATAAGGGCTTATTTGGGCTCCCACCCCCTCCCCTCCCTCCCCTAGCCCCAATGATTTTACAGGCAAGCTATCAGTACTGGAATCCTGGCAACAAGCATTGAGGGTCCCCCTATTTTCTCGCTAATGCGATAGGCAGGCAGGGAATGAGAAATGGAATGACCCTAAGATAAACCATGGGTTTCCTTTCACGGGATCAATCCCCGTTCGGTTGGTTCCCGCATTCACTATTCAGCAGCAGCACGTTATTTGCTGGTGGTTTTAAAGGGAATCCATTTTTTCCCCAGGGGACATTTAGACAGATGGAGGAGTAACAAAAAAGAAACATGCGGCGAGCCTCGTCTGGAGGTATAGCTGTCGGGTGCTGCAGCGACTCATCGAGCATTGCTCAAAGCGGCAACTGGCTGTACTCCTGGAGAATCTGATGCAGCAGGTGCGCGCTGAACGGTATTTGACGTTGCTCGAGGCTTAAGGTGTTTTTTTGGAAATGGATGGGCCAAGACTAATTGTTTATATATAGATATATTATACCCATTTGCTGAAATTAATATTTGTGTATTAAAAATTGTCCTTGCTGGTGTTGAAGGGAATCGATTTCACTACTGGAAATATTGTCACATTTTTTCCAGGGGGCTTCAGCAAATGGAAGGACCGGCTTCAAGTTGCTCGAGGCTGAATTTGTTTTTTTTTTAGAAGTGGATGGGCCAAGACTCGATGAAGCGTGGGACACTGATAGATGCAGCAGGCAGATTGATCGGCCCTCAATCTGAGGCTTTTGTGGTTAATTTACTGAGGAAGCAATCAACTATCAGTCATTTGGAAAAGGCACCCTAAACAAATTGTCCTCCCCAGTGACTTCAGTGCTTCCAGTTTACTCTAGCAGGCAAGACCTATCGGTATGAATTGCTACCTCTAGGTTTTCTCTTGTCTTCTCCTTGTGACCCACTCGTGGCTCTTTTTCGGCCGGAAGGGATGCATTTTCTCCTCGGCGGGAAACTTTTTCGGGTGCCTTTTCCTTGGGTGCGATCCAAGTGGCCTCGATCGGCAGGTGAAAACTGGGGCCCAACAGGTCGGCTTCCTTTCAGTGGCCCTTGGAAACCAAAAGCAACGGGGGGTTCCAAGCAGATTGGCACCTCTGGAAAAGACGGTGCTTCATTTCCCAGTGCCCCCGAAAAAACCCGAGGGTCGCGTTTGATGTAGGGATACTTCTGGTTTTTGGGTCCAGGAATGTTTGTGAGGCTGGCCTTTGCGGGGGCAAAAAGGGGTCTGAGTACCTCCTTAGATGGCCCCATTGTGCTCTGGGGTCCTGTGCTTCTGAACATTTGGATGTGCCTTTGCAACTTCTACACTTGTCCGGACAGCTCGTGTAAGGCCAAATGGCACACACTCGGGCGGTTTATTGCCGCCGTGGTTGCCACACAGCCCCCAGAATCATGCCATTCATTTCAACAGCTGAATGATGTACTTGTGTAGGTCGCAACAGTCGATGAAGTTCCGTACCATGTGCAAACTAGAGTTACTAGCTCACCAGTGTTCATCGGTTTATTGCAGGCTTTTCTGCTCTTGTCCAGGTGCCGCGACTTGTAAAGGACACCTATGGTCACAACGTGATCCGGGCGGCAGCTCGGCGAGTGACGAGGTTTCCGTGTGTCGGATGGGAGCCGTATGCATCACAAAGCGGCTTACTTTCTGATAAGTTGACAGCACCCTCAAAGTCATCTAGTTCTCGCTTGCCCAAAGTCAATCGACCTTTTGACCTTCTCCCTCTTTTGGTAACCATTTTTCGCTTTTTCCCCAAAGGTGATCACCTTTAATTTGTGGGTCTGCTCAGAACAAATGAGAGTTTGTGCGTGTTGGAGCCAAACACTCAGATGTGTCAAGGAGCTTTGCACTGTGCAATGAGCATTGCTCACTTAGCCTCCATGCAGGGTTATTTGTGGGGATCGATTTTGGGAAACTTGTGGGTCAACCAGGAATCAGTGTGCATGTGAACTGTGCACTGAGAAGAGGCAGGCAAGTACGCAACACAGCCGGCGCATTTGCATAGGACGCTGCATTTTGTGTAAATCAGGTACTGTCCTACGGAGAGGTGGAGCATCAGCGGGCCATCATCAGACATGCTTCGGCCTGAGCGGGAAAAATGCCTCGCATTGCCTCGCACTAGCTTTCTGATTGCTATTGGGTTGGATCTTTATGCTTCAACTTTTTGGGAAACATATGGTTTTCCACTGGACCCACCCAAAAGGTTAAGCATGTTGCAGAGGGTCAACAGCAACCAAACGGTTTTGCAGATGTGTCAAGATGCGTCGCTTCCAAGGTGGGAGGGCCTTTGCCTTCGGAGCATCCCCACTCCCTTCCAAATGGAATTGGGGGAGAGGGATGTCGACCCCTGCAACAACTCCATGTATGGTGCCATGTTCCCTTTTGTGGGGAAGAGCAAATAAATGGAATTGGGGGACCGCCCTCCCCTAGGGGAGGTTTTAAGCCACTTTCGTTCGGAGCAGCTTCACGTGTTTCCCTTCTGAAGTGGTCAGCCTGGGCTGTCTAGCCCTGTCTTGGATTCACAGGCCACTTGGTTGAACTGTGTCACCTGCCACTGATCATCGACATAACGCTCGATGCCATGTGTCGCGTTTTCTTTGGCGCCACGCACAAACCGCGTCTGCGGGAAACCATATGATAAGAAAGCAAAGCAACTTGGTTTGCCGATTCGCCTTGGGATGCATCGGGGAATGGCGCTGCGATTGTGGATCCACGCCAAAGGCCGGCTTTAATCAGTGGCATTTTTCATTCCGATAGCTTCCCCAGAATGAGTTCCTTTTTTTTTAAACTTTTTGTGGGTTCCCTTTGTTTTCCACTAGCCAGGCAAAAAACTGTTATTTTTTGCTGGGGTCCTAATTCCAGCCAAGAGAAGTCTTCTTGCTGATGGGCATCGTTTGTTTCGCTCCGCCGGTAGCAAAGCTGGGTTGGGTGTTGGGTGCTCGAGACCCTCGACTGGTCACGTTCCAGTCGTCATACGACACGGTTTTCTCTATGCCTATTCAGCGTTCCCGAAAATGCAGCCCAAGCTCAGAAACGCAGTTCAGAGGCACCCGACATTTCCCCTTAAAAGCGGTCAACCCCTCAAAAAGGTCCCGCTTTTCTTCCAAGGCCACTTGGGTTTCCTGCGCTTGGCAGAAAGCTCTGAGGTGATCAGCAATGTCCTCGAGTCCGCGAGAAATCGGCAGTCCAGCTTGGTACTGGACGGGTGGATTTCCGGCAGTTGGGAGCGCTCAGGGATCCCGTTACCCTTTTTTCAACTACCCAGGGCTTCCAGGCAAGCCACTAGACCATACTAGGTCACCCTTTGGTATGTCTACCTCTAGGTTTTTCATCATGGGGAAACACGGGGTGACTTGCCTGGAAGCCGTACTACTTTTGGACACAACACGAGCCCAAACAAGCGGAAATCGGCCGCAAATCCTTGGGTCAACATTCAGAAGAACATTGTCAAACGCTAGTGCACAATCAGTGCCGTGGGCAAGCCAAGGCAACTAGTCGTGCAGGAAGTGCTTCACTTTACCCAAAGCTTGGCTCCAAATCATGTGTAGCCGCCTGCCAAAAACATGCGCCACGTTGAACACAGAAACTAGGCCAAGGAGCCGGTAGAGCAAATCTACAGTGTCTGGAACACTGCACACCGACACGGAGGAGAAAGACGATACGTGTACAAGTCACCCAGACACATTAGGCCCAAGTTGTTGTCGCATACCAGGATTGCGGCATCATACATTTGCAAGGCCCGAATCGGCACCGAAACCGATATCTTCTTACCTGCAGCCCCCTCAGAATCAATACTGTGAACTGTACACTGTTAGAAAAAATGGTCGGTCGATTTTCACTCCGGAACTTTTTTTCCGTTTTCACACTGTGTCGTTACTGAACGCCCCAGAAAGCTTCCGGACGAAACAACGCCTGCTTGCGATTAGAGTGGGTCATTCTGAACGATCTCGAACGGAATCTCATTTCTGCATGTCCGAATGCAAAATAGTTTGAAATCGAACGCAACTCGAACGCAACAACGACGCAAATTAGCAAATACATGTTGAAAGTTCAAGCCCGGACTTGAACGCTGTTAAGCGATTTCGAAAGGTTCAATCGATTGAACATTCCAGTGTTACTTAGTTGACAGTTTAAGCACGCACAACGCATGAGGACTCGACCGCTGCTAAGCGATTTCGAAAGGGTTCAGAGCATTCCAGTGTTATTTTTTGACACTGCTGCCGAAAGTCATGTTTTTTATTGGCAAACAGTCTGGCAATTATCACACCGAGGGCGCAGGTATAGTCGTTATGCCGAATGCAACAAGTTGCCCCGGAGCTGCCCAAGTCTATGCTTTGTGAATTGCACTTGCAACGACAAATGGCGCATTTCGAGCTGGAGCTACCAGAGTGCCCCTTAGTATATTGCACGATTTTCCAGGCGGGCGAAGCGCCAGGAATACAGCTGATCACGAAAGCTAGCTTTAGCTGTACAGTTTCTTTTTGCAAGCAAGTGCATGTGCTGCATCCCAAGTGCTGGTACCACGGAATAAGGTTATCAACCCAAATGGATCTCCAAGCACCATGCGCTGTAAATTTCGGGCTCTTCGAGATGATAGTGGCTCAATGCGCTCTGAGATTTACACAACTCAAGCTACCGCCGACCGCAAGTGCGCAGGGAAAGCTTAGGTTCGGGTTTGCTTTTGTTGGTGCACAACTCAATTGAACTTGCGCACTTCTTTGTGTTGACCCTCTCACTCGGATCGCTTCTCATGAGACGTGCCACGCGCTACGTGCAAGGGCTTGCCGTACCCAAGCTTTGGACCAGTGGTTTCTCGTTCCATGAGGGGAGGCTGCCAATGGACTTCCAGCAGTTGCAAATTGATTCGCGCTGGCATTGGAGCCAATCTGCCGTATTTGCATGTGGCAACCGGACAGCGACCTCAGGGCTCATGGTGTCGTCACAGATATTTTTTCATTAAACGCACAGTCCAGCAGACATTATATGCAATCAACAATTGCCTAAATTGAATATACATCATATTATGTATTTGCTTCTTCCCTGTCAATCTTACCCTCCCACTAATTCACGTGCAACCTGACGGACGTTCCAGGACCATCCTGAACGTCAGGTTCCATGTGAAAAGGGTACTTCTCCTTTGCGGTTGGCTTGTCGGCCTTCCAAAGAAAAGGCTATGGGCAACTTGCAGAACAGGGTTGTGGGATTAAGGGGTTTATCCCCATTTCTGTGATACAAGAGAATCTCCCCTTTATATGGGGCGGTTAGTCTTTGGTTTGTATCGCAGAAGTGGATTCCATTTCCCACAGGCCTGTGCCAAACTCTCCGAATCCGTGAGGAGAAGTGCCTGGACATCGCCACGGGAGAATTGGTGGAGGAGATTCGGGGGGTCAAAAGGAAGCCATGAGGGAATGGGGGAGGGGGTGGGCTTCTTTTTTTTTTGGTGTCTTCAGGGTGAACTGAATTATGGAATGGGCATTTTGTTGCTTTTTGCAAACCCTAAATAGCAAATTCTTCGGTCTTTGCTAGTTTCCTCCCCGCCTCTCCCAGCTCTCCTGCATCGGCTCCCCCTCCCCGCTCGTTCCACCTCTACTCCGACCAAGCACAACAGCTGGGCGGATGGTACCGGAAGCGCCCGGTAATCCCACCCGTGAAAGTTCCGTACTGATGCATTCCTGAGTTCTGGTTGGTGACTTACTTCTCTCTCCATGAGTTCCTGGACTTTAAACTTGTTGAGAAAACAGGTTAGACTTTGGCGCGCTCATGTTTGGCGACTACCGAGAAGCTGAGCAGTACTTACACAATCCAAATTGACCAAATTTGAAGGCTCAGGGCTTTCACACCACAGGCACCTAGTGGCAGCTTCTTCTGAATAGATGGAATGGACAAAGCTGGCTTTTGGAGTGATAGTGTCTTCCTGCGGTCATGGACGTCCATAGGGTGGCCAGCGGTTGACCATTGCTTTCTTGAAGGGGGGTTGGTGAAGCTAGATTTGCCTCAGCTGAGCGATGAAAGGACTTCAAAGGGGGGGCCCTCCAAAGCAACTTGCCCATGATTTTCTTTTCTAGGTCCCCGAGTAGTGCCCTTGTCTCCCCTTTTTTTGGTTTTTGGGTTCCCCTACTAAAATAGACAAACCAGAAAAGAGAAACGGCACCCTTATTCTCACCTCAAACTTCTGGAGGACCAGTTTTACTTTCCTTTTCAAAACCCCGTAAACCCCCTCAAAACCCATTAACACCCTTAAAACCCAGTAAACCCCCTTAAAACCAATTAAAACCCATTAACACCCATTAAAACCCATTAAAACCCAACCAAAGCGGGGCCTAGTTGGAGACACCTCCGCACGCCGAGTTCGGCTGAACCGGACCCCGAGACGCCGAGGAGCGGATGCTGTTGATGGCAGAGCTGCTGTGGGGCGAAGGCCCGCCGCTCCTGGAGATCATGCCACGTGGCCGGCGTTATTTGGGGGTGGCTCGTTTTTTTTGTTACCCCGTTTTGGGGTCGGTTTACAGGCAAACCAACATCAAAAGGACAAACGAAGCGTTTTTTTTGGGCGGGGGGGGGGGTAATATGTAGATTCGGTGGGCTTTTTTGACGTTACCCTTTTGGGGTTGGTTTAGCGCAAGTTGCAAAGGAAAACGGAAGCATTTTGGCTTTGTGTTTGGGACGCGTTCGTTGACACACATTTCATATTGCTCGGCTTGGAGCATCCCCCATTGGAAACAGTTGGTCTGTGAGTGGTTTCGTACATATACATGTTCACATTCATATACGTATATAGATGTCAAATATGCATATGTACATACCTATAAGAAGACACTGGGTTCCTTTTAGTAGTGATTCATCGCTTTTGGAGGGAAACCCCCCCCCATTGCCCGCGGGTTTTTTTCCAGGCATTTTGACAAGTATGCACGTTTCTGTGGTTGTGGGACATTCCGGTAGCTAGTTCAGGCTAGCTGAATCTCAGGTCGACATGCGCAGTTTTCGGCCAAGTAAGCACACATGGCAGTTAGCGGGTGTGCTTATCATGTGCCAACGTGCGTGAAGCGCGTGAGCAGGTCATGTGCCAAGGTGCAGCTCTGACGTCACGCGCGTAAGCGAGTGCGCTTATCATGCACCAGCGTGCAAGCAGCTCTCACATCATGCGGGCGAGCGGGTGCGCTGATCATGTGCCAGCGTTCAGCTCTGCGAGCGAGCGGGTGCAGGTCTGACATGATGTTCGTGACAGGGTGTGCTTGTCATGTGCCAGCATGTGTGCAGCTTTGACGTGATGCGCGTGAGCCGGTGTGGTTATCATGTGCCAGCGTGCGTGCAGCTCTGCCGTGATGCGCGTGAGCGGGTGTTATGATGCGCCAGCGTGCGTGAAGCGCGTGAGCGGGTGTGCTTGTCATACGCCAAGCTGCATGCAGCTCTGACGTCATGCGCGTGAGCGAGTGCGCTTATCATGTGCCAGCGTGCGTGCAGCTCTGGCGCGCTTATCATTCGGAGACAAGCGTGCAGCTGCCGTGATGCGCGTGACCGGGTGCTTATCATGTGCCAGCCTTCGTGCAGCTCTGACTTGATGCGCGTGAGCGGGTGTGCTTATCATGTGCCAGCGTGCGTGCAGCTCTGACGTAATGCGCGTGAGCGTGGGCGGACGTGCAGCTGTGGAAGCCACTCGGACATGCGTGCGGGTAAATACCTACTTATTGGTAGGACGGGGTTAGTATTCGGGGGTCAACATGACTAAAACAACAAGTCCTGGGGGACATGTTTTGGTTCTGCTCAATACCTTTGGTCTGGGGAATTGATTTTTTGTTGGCTTTCAACGCGTCCCTCATATTTGCGCACTGTGTTCGCGCACAAAAAACGGTGTGGTTTGCTCACATGTCGCAAAGAGGCTGCGACAGAAGCAGGTACAGTGCTGGAATCCTTTCAATCAGACATGGAATCCAATGTGTTTATTTCGACTCAGGGCACTAGCCTCTTTTGTAGTTTGTTGCCCCACACGGCTTCATACTTTCCACTTGAAAGATGGCGTGATGATGGCACTTGGAGATGAGTCCTATCAAATTATCAGGATTGATTACTCGGTGAATAAGCTACATTGGACATTGGATTGAGCGAGTTTCTTCTTCATTGTTACATTTGATGGGATCGGTCATTTCTCAGCTTGCTTTACGAACCTAGGTCCCCCAGTAGTGCCCTTTTACACTTTTTGGGGGGTCTCCACGGGACCTAGGAACAAGGCTGGTGTCAGGTAGCAGCTTTTTGAAGAGCTGCCCTCGGAAGTAATTTAGTACCGTTTGGAGGATGGTTGCATTTGCAAGTGTTGAAGAAGTATGGCCCACATTGGCATGCAGTGAGTTCAGATTTGCCATATTAGATTATAGCGTTTGCCGTTCACATAACCTTTACGGGTAAATTTGTTTGATTCGCATGGCCATTGGCTTTGCTCAACGAGATTGAATACTGGGATGGTTGCGGAGTCCATTTTGCGCCGTTCAGAAACCCTAGTTTGTACTTCGATCCCCCAACGTAATTACCAAGGAACGTTATGGTTTCACTCCCATGGTTTCAATTTGGTACAAAATGCATTTTATTCATCTACAGTATGTACATACATGTAAATTTGCATGGCATGCAGGCACAGAGAGAGCTATACCCGATCACTTGCAACGTCACCAGTCCACGCAATGCACGCGTGTCCAACTAGATTGAGAAAGCCCGAGGCAGGAATGCATAGTGCCCGTATTCGAATTTATGTGTGCACGTATGTTGGTGTATCATAGCCCACCAGTTTCTGTTTTTTTAATTCACAACAGCGTGCATTCTTTGAAGTAACGAGATGGCCTTCTAGACTGTGGGCAAAGCATGTTAGTATAGAGGCGCTTGGCAAGTTGTTTGCAATTCAAAGTAGTTCTTCGAAGCAACAAGACGGAGGACTTCTGAACTGGTGATGGATATAAATTTGGCAGATCGGGCGCTGAGACATGGTGCAATGCGGGCTTTGGGAGGGGGTGAGCTATATTGATGTGTGCACAAATATGTAAATATATATGTATATATGTATATATAATGGTTGTTTAGAAATGCATACTTACAAGGGATGGATGCATCACGCTGCATCCCAGGTTGAATGTGTTACACAGTAAGCCAGTTGCTCCAGCATTCCCTTGATGGAGGCCTGCTTGCATCAAAGATGCCGGTCAGCAACTTGATACTTTCTCCGTGCCAACTTGAGGCAACCTGAGAACCTGAGGCTAGACCGCTTCGGCAACTATATTGCGCAGAGGGTGATCCAAATGAGCTGGGGTGCAGAAGAGCAGCGACTACAGGAGCCACTAGAGCGTGGCTTGCCCCACCGTTTTTCTTCCTGGACCCTCTTTAATTTCCCCTCAGTGGTGGAACAGCGGGAAGCCAACAACACAGGGTGCAATGTCGCACTTTTTAGCTGGGGGTGTCTCAAAATGGTGCACTGCCTTTGGTGCGAATAGGAATGCGATCTTCGTGCCTCATGCTCGACCTACTGCCACGATGCACATGTCGGCTCAAGTGTGTTCTATTCGCACAATCCCGACCGAGTCAGAAGCCACAGAAATAGCCTTATTTTGCTGCTTGTTGCTTGCTTGTTGCTCAGATTCATTCAGGATCGTTGCGCTGTGTGATCAGAACTAGGTCGATCTCTGTGCGCATGTTTCAACCCTCTCTCGATTCTCAGGTTGCACGAGGTGTTGTAGACGGATAGGCCACAACTAGTCTCAGTTTGACTCATCGATCCCTACCAGGTGCATGATAATCAACAAAAAACTCACCTCCCCCCTTCTGCGCCTCTGTCACAAGCAAGCGCCTGCAGGAAATCCTGGAAAGTGTGAAGCCCAGACTTCGGCAAAGTACGCCGCTCGGAGAACAGGGCAGGGGGGCGGAGGGTAATATGCATGTTGCTTGTTGGCTGTGACTGACAGCAAAACAAACAATAGATTGCACACACACACACACACCTAATGATGCATAACTACAGCCATGTGCACATTATATATCTATATAGTCATGTATATTGACTTGCTCGATTGTGTCGACACATGCTGGTACATACCTGACCTCCTGACATTACATTAAAGTACACTACGCTTCTACATACATAGATACACGTGCATATTGAACTTCACATGCATGCAGGCATGCATGCATAAATAATATGTATATATGTATATAATATATATATATATATATATCTGTCCATAGGATACGTAGGCACACATGCATTATACATGCATATACTGTAGGCAGATTTGCATACATGCCGGCACACACACACACACGCATACAGCAATGCACGCATGTGCGCACTGCATACATGCACTTTTGCATACATGCATACATGCGCACATGCGCGCGTTCATTTGTTCATACAGGATTCTTGACGTGCACGCATTCACATATAGATACACTTAATACATATGCCCGCACACAGGTATGTTCATATGTGCCCACATACGCGCACTATAGAGCCATACCTGCACACATGCAATGACATACATAAATGCAACGGGACATTCATGCATGCAATCATATATCCACACATGCACACGTACACACACACACACTCACAACCACCCGCAGACACAGGGATACACACACCCACATACACAGACAAATGGACACAGACACATACACGCGGCATTCATACATGTATACATACATTTGCATGCAAGCAAGCACATACAGACAGACAGACATACATACATACTCACTTAATTACTTGGCGACTTACATGCACACGCACACACACACACATACGCGCAATCGCACCAGCACAGTTGCACACAGTGACACATACGTGCATACATACATGCGTGCATACATACATGCATACACGTATGCACACACACACACACTCTCGAAATCATACACATACACGGAGACGTGCATGCATGTGTGTGTGTACGTGTTTATGCATGCATACGTACGTACGTGCGTATGTACGCATCCACGATGCACAGGTACACAGATACACACATACTCACATACACATACATACCCATACGCATACATACCCATGCACACACACACACATACATGCATACACACACATACATACCTACATACACACATACATACATACAGACATACGTACATACATACATACACACATACATGCATACATACATGCATGCATGCATACATACATACATACACACGCATATGCATACCCATGTGCATACATGCACACATACATAGATGCACGCATCAATGAATGCATATAGACGTGCTAACATACACGTCTTGGTTCCTTTGCACTTGGCAGGTAGGGTCACTACTTTCAAGAGGCTGAGGAAATCAATGCTTGATTCATCACCGGCTTTGGCTGCAATTTATTCTGGCAGGGGTAGAATTCGAGGAAACTGCCCTTGCACGACGGTGCCTTAGGTTCGATGGTCAGGCTCCAGTTTTTGGAGGCCAAGCCTTGGTTTGCCGAGGAATGGCAAAAGGATTCTGCAGGCAGCGCGGCGGAAGTTTGGAATGTGACCCAGCCGGGCGTTCTGGTTGCAGTTCTTGTGATCTGACTCGCGCTGTGGGCAATCGCTGACCATGGAATGTGCTGTGCCTTTTAACCAGTTTTTCTCTCTGAATCGGCCGATAGAGCTGCAGAGTGGGAAAGCTGCAGAGTGGGCCGTAACGCGAAATGCCTGTCGGCTTGAAGGTCCAATGCATATTTACACATCAAGTTGTTGTGTTTGTATTGCTCAGTTGCCCAAAGCGAATCGACCGGATCTGACCTTTTAGTTTCTCCTTGGTCTAGTTTTATTCATGACCCCAAAAGGTTAAGCCTTTTTCTGGGTCCTTTGGGCAAGTGAGATTGAGTTTGACAGAATTTGGCTGAGCATGATTGCGGCTAGCTCATATCAGAAATGACCCTTCCTTTCTCCAACCAACGCGTGTGCTATATATATATATGCAGCTTGGCCCAAGTTGCAGAAGTCTGTGAGACGTTAAAAAGGCCCGTGCTCATCTCGGATCCACGAAGGATTCGACATGTGCAGGGGCGCATCACGCACTGGCTGTAAAAATCAGAGTGCGGAGCGACATGCACAAGCATTGCGCCTGAACCTTTTGAGCATCTTTTGCGGATGTCTGGGAGATCACGTCCCCCTTTGGGCGCCTTGTTGCACGCCAGCCGCTTTTGCTTTGGTGTCCTGGCGGGACGTGGTTCCGCCCCAGAGTTCTGGTAAGTGCAGCACACGCTGTGCTTAGCTTGCGGCCAGGCAGGGCAAAAGATCCTTTTTCCAAGGTTGCCCTTTGGGTTGTAATGTTGATCCCATACCTGGGTCTAAGTCTGATTTTCCGCCTTTCCGTGGAAAACTGCTTTTTCAGGGAAGGTCATCATATTTTTGCCTTGAGGCGATTTTCCTGAATCTTGTCATTTGTATGCAACAAACTGGCGGAGGGGCCTTTTCCCGATACAAGGGCGTTGTTCCACGATAAGGTGTTGTTTGCCGAACCCTGTCCCATAGCACGTGTCCCAAATGCCCCCTTTTGAACGAGAAGCCGATGTTCGATGGGCGTGACGGAAATGTCTGTTGCAACAAGCCGAAATTCTTCACTCCGGGTTATCTAGAATATATTTATCAACCCCATATGAATAAGGGGGTATCCGATTTGCCAATCCCATCAGGATGTGAGAAGGAGGGAAATCCACCAAATATGAAAATGATCATGAATATGGGTGTGTATCTGTGTGTGTGTGCGCCGCTCTCTGGGAAACTTCCGGTTTGGTTTGTTCTAAGTGTACGCCAAGAAGAATCTAACACTTGTTGGATGCCCTGCTTTGAGAGAACCCAGCACGCATTGAATCGTCCCGAAACCTCCAACTGCCACGCGCTTCTTTGGAAGACCATTTTATTGGTGATTGATAGCCAGCATCCCGGCATTCATTGTTGCTTTCTTGGGTTGACAAGTTGGCACCGTCACTTCACCCTCACACCGACATTTGCTTGGCCTTCAATCACGGGACTGCGTTTTGTTCACAATACACTCCCTCAGACTAACATGGAAGCTCCCAGAAGGCCTCTGTAAATGGAGCCAAGTCTTCTAAAGGGGTCCTGGGAGCTTCCATGTTCGCCTAGGGTACCCTGAACTTATGGCGAAAGAAACGACCGAAGCCATGGGTCCTTAGAGTCCACGGTGCTTTCCAAGTTGCTTGGCCCCTCAAGCTGTGTCCGGGGCCTTGCCCCGGGGTTTGCGTAGCCGTCTCATCGCACGGCAAAGGATGGCCCCTTTGTGTCCCAGTCTTGAGCGTCGCGGGTGATGGGGCCTAACAGTAAGCTCGCGTGTTGGAGCCTGGACAGATCCGCTTGAGATGTCAAGCGATTCCCGGAGTCTTGTGGGCATGTTGGTCTTTCAAGCCTTTGGCGGAACCCCCCATAACTGGGAGTTTATGATTTAGGGGTCAGCAATGGTCAGCGCAATGGATGTTGCCTTAGTGGCGACTTGTTTACATCATGGCTTTGAAATTGAGAGATGGTCGCAGTAGCACAAAGGGAAACCAGCTGCAAGCCAAAGCCGGATTGGGATGGAGAGGGGTGGCTACTGCTGATGCAAAGTCAGCCGCATGACGGTGCGGCCGGGGAGAAACAGTGCTGTCATTCAGGATCAACCGACCAGCTGGCCTATCCACGTTCAGCTCAAGTTTTGTTCCTATCAGTGGGAACTGCAGCTCGTATTTGAATCAGAAGGCCTTAGGCATGCTGGCCGGTGGTCAATGTTCAGTGCCTTTCTCGCTCGCATGGTTTGATCCTGTACCAAGTGTAAAGCCCAGTGGCATTGGCATTTCACCTGGCGCAAGAAGGCCAGCTCAACAAGGCCAGTGCCTATTGGCCACTTCCTGGCCTTGTTGGGCGCATCGGGCAAAAGCATACGCACACAGCACAAAAGCACCGTGTTTTTCTTCTTGTTCCTTCTCCTTTGTCATGTCAAGCATTCGTGCAGGTCTTTGCGCGAAATGTCCAGCCTGTCGACCTGAATACCCCGCACGAGAGGGAAGTGGCAGCTGTAGGTCAGCCATACAGGCTTGTAGGGTCATTTGAACGCATCTTAGTGGGCACCTCCATTTGGTTTGAATGTAGAGCTAGATCAGCTGCAGATTCTTAGATACTTGCCTCTTTTTCTGGGCTGCCACGGTGCTCTCTGCAATGTTTTGCATCCGAACGCGGCATGTCTCGGACATGCGATGTGAGTGAAGTCTTCGCACTCCAGATCAGCCTCAGCAAACGGCCCGCATGAGCAACTGACAGACTTGAGTAGTGGAGTCGTTTGTGGAATTCCCCATTTCCCACATCAGGCGGGTCCTTAAATTCTGAGTATTCATTTGGGGCCCAGAGGTCTTGGAACGTTGAGCTGGACTTTGTAAGCAATTCTTGAGTTTGGGCATGTGTGGGCACGCAGTCCTCCGCAGATCTTAAACTTCAACAGGCTGTGTCAACATCATGGACGACTTCATGCTGTTGAGACAAAAGCAGGCATCCTGCAAGTGTTTGCTGGTTCCTCCGCTGCAAACATCCCAGCAAAGATTTGTCATAGGCGTTTTGCTCATGTCGAGTCTCGGCTGATCTCTTCGGAGCCAGGCCGCTTGGCCTTTTGAACATGAGGATAGGGCCCTCTAATGCTAGAGGGGGGAGTCAGGGCCCTCTAATGCTAGAGGGGGGAGTCATCAATCCCAAAGTTTGTTTTTGATGCATTCGGACCAGGCGCGAAATCAAGCTGCTTATCCAGTGCTTTCAGGCAACCCACCGTAGTGGGTATAGCCAGGGGTTTCCGATGATGTAAAACCTGGAGGTGGCCATGCCGAAGGGTTACCGACTATAGTGGGCGCTGGAAGCACGGGGTAAGTTTGGCCCAAAGTCCGTTCAAGTCAAGCAGCCAAGACGCGAAGACTATGAGCCACACTGGCATGGCGTCAGAACCCCATTCGATGGACACTCGTTCCACACCGCAGAACGCATCCTGACTCTTGGGGATTCTGTTAGCAGTGCCAGTAGGCAGGTATCACCATACGTTCGGCATATTTGGCAAGTACGAATCTTGCCCACAGATTTTGGCCTTCGGCTTGAGGGCAACCGTATAGAGCAGAGCAACTGGAGGCACAAGGCGGTTCAAGGGCGCGTAGCCCAGAAGATGCACAGGCCTCGTACCTCCAGCAGCCACCTGCAGGGCGTTCCTGACGCACTCGAATTCATGGCTACAGGGCAACAGGGGCGGCTATGTTTCTTCACCGGGGCCTGGGTCACGGGCGAACCCACGGCTGCCATTGTTGCCCCCCGGAACGCCAGCTAGCGAAATGCCACTCTACGCTTGCAGCTGTTGACCGTCCGGCGTGACAAAGCCTCAAGGCACGTGTTTGTGTTTCGACCTCTTTGGAAGAACTCTCACACGTCCGGCGCCGGCTGCAGAAGGAGCACTCTTCTCCTTCTTCTGGCGACTTGTTTTTTGGACAGACCTTGGGATGCACGTTGAACAATTCAGTGTGCTGGGAAAGCCAAGTAAAACTCATGGGAACCAAAGCCACGAGCGGTATGTGTTCGTAGTTTTTTTGGGGGCCCCAAACAGCGAAACACCCCACCCGAACAGCAGCATCACTTCTATAGTCAGGGTCTCCAAGCCATTCTCCTTGGGGTTACCTCCAAAAGGGGGCAGTTGTCTCAATGGGAACCAAATGGGTCAACTTTTGATTTGGGGAAATGCAGTGGCCCCTGAAGCCAGCACATTGTCAGCCCCAGCTAAGCCCAGCTCAGCCCCTAACGCCATCTAGCCCCAGTTCACCCTCTCTAAACCCTTAACTAGGTGACTGGATCTTGGGTTTCCTCTGTTCGGTCCATGGTTTGTAGTCCCAAAAGGTTGACTTTATTTTCTGGGTCCTTTGGACAAGGGAGTGTCGCAACCTATGGACAAAGTCCTCCGCTGTTCAAACCTTATTGGCATAGATAAAATTGGTTGAATGTCGCCAAAAGAAGTTGTCCAACTACTTCGTTGCGTTTTGGGCCCTATCTTACGAACCCGTAGACTTGAAACCACCTAACTTATTGGTGTTCCAGTTGGTTTTCTTTTTTCTGCCTGGAGCTGAACACGCCGTCGGTTGAACAGCCTCGAGGCGCTTGCCAACCGAGGCCTAAGATTCACAGCGCCGTTCGGAGCCACCCGCAGCTCCCAGATCATTCGCGAAATGAAAAGCGATTGAGCGAGAGTTGGAGGTCTCAGCATGAATGGCTCGTCCTTTTTCTTCCATTTGGTTAAGAATATGTATTACTATATTTTCCACTGCAAAGGGAATCTATGACCGCTGGAAATAGGTTGTTTTTTCCAGGGGACTTAAGCAAATGGAGGTCTTGGAGGAAAACCACTATGTTGAGGTATTTGAAGGAAAACCAAAAGGAACGCCACTTGTTTTTTATTGGGGGGTGTCCCCTAGCCATTTGGTTGTGAATTGTACTTGGGTACCCTTCGGACATCATTTGAGTGGGGATTTATGTCATCAAGCATTTGGGGAGGTACTCCAAGCATGGAACTTCATTCATAGCCATTTGCTCGCAGCTTTTGCCCGGGTTTTCACATGGTTTCAGAGAACTCTGCTGCGAATCCTGATGTGAAAAAGGAGGAAGTGAGGTTCCCAACCCCTTTGACTGCGGCTTTTGCAGCTGGCAAAGCAGTCAAGCTGGGTTGATGCCAGGCTTGTAAGATCAAGTTAACAGGGTTAGCTCAAGAAACGCGAACACCCGCGTGCCTTTACCAAATTATAAGTTGCAGCCCTCGAAGGGATGGGGAGGCTAAACGGCAGCCAAGCCATCAGCCAAAGGAGCCGCCAGAAGTCGACATGCGGAGGTGGGTTCCCTTGTGACCTGATGCTACTGTGGATGGTTGCGAAATCCATGTCGCACCACTTGGAAATCATGGGAAGCCAGTGCTGGTTGGTATTTAGAGGGGAATCATGAGTCCAGGGTTGCTTAGGTGTGCGGGATTTCGTCCATCCACTGTATCAACAGTGAATGCCAAGTGGAGCGGGAAAAAAAAGGGAGAAACAAACAGCTCATGGTGTGAAATCCCGATAAAAATGATTTCGGGTGCAAAAATATTTGTTCATGGTGAGAAATCCAAATAAACATGTTTTGCTTGGCAGCCTTTTTTCCCTCTCAGTGGTGGTATAGCCTTTTCATTTTAGGTGCAACATAGTGGCAGAGCCATAATCGTCCTTGTTAGGTGATTTTGGCACTGGAAATAGATGGGTTCCACTGGTTTAGGTTGGTTTTATTCCATTGACCAGGGAAACCCATCTATTTTTCCCAAGAAGGACACCTATGAGTGCACCTACCTTTGAGACTGTGCGACTTATGTTTCGAGCGATGCCAAATCTCTGGGTGCAGGCGAAGATATTGGACTCTCCATTCACACGGGTCGGATCTCCATTTGAAAGGTTTGAACCTCAACAAACAAGCTGTTTGTTTTGAGGTTCCGGTTCTTAGAGCACACAATATCTATGCCTTAATGTGTTTGTGTGTGTTTGGATTTGTGGTTTGGGGATGTGATGCTTTGGCTCAGGGTACACGGGAAACCAGCCTTTGGGCGTCTTAGGCTCGGCGCCACTCGGAGTCGGCGGCGGTCGGAGCGGTGCGGGGCTCGGCGCGCGGTCCTTTGCTCGCGGGGGGTTTTAGCTACGGTTCCCAAGTGGTTTGCTTCTAGGTCCCCCAGTGCCCTTTTATCTTTTTTTGGGGGAGGGTTCCCCTGCTAAGATAGACTACAGAAAAAAGAGGTACCCGAATTCTAACCTCTACTGGAGAACCCTGGAGAGAATTGGAATGACACCTAGACAAACCATCCAACTGGTGGTTCCTTTACTTGGGAATCCCAGCAAGTTTGGAATGAATTTGGATTTGCGGTTGGTGGATTTGTTTAACCCCTCGTTCTCGTTAAGGGCAAATGGGAAGCTAACCTTTTCTAAGCTAATCCAGCGCATTTCCTGTTTTGAAGACCATATTGGGCCCGTGTGAAATGAGCCTAGGTGAAGGATGGGGATATTCCCAAACATAAAAGTTGCCCTGTTAATTCTGTATCTGGTTTTGTCTTGACGGAGTGGATTTCTTTTGCATCTTTTAGCCCAAATTTCTACTCCGCTCAGAAAAACACTCGTTCCACCGGTATCTGTGCTTCATTTGTAGCGTGCTCAGAGGAGTCTCTTTCGTGGGAAGTCTAAACCCTCGGCACGCTTGCCCGGATTTGTTCTAAACCTGATACCGGAGCCCACTCCAAGACTCAACCAACCACTCATGGGCCTGGGGTCCACTATTCTTTTTTGGCTTCCACCCTTTTTCTTCTCGGCCGATCGCGGCCGGCAAGGCGCCTTGCCGGCCGTTTGAATTTTGGGGTTCCCAGGACGCAAGGCTCCAGAAAGCGATGTGAGCGTATGCTCGACTCGCTCGCTCATGGGCAAAACAGTGGAATTCGCCCCATGGTTTCTTTTCGAATTCGGCCACTGCGATGATCGATCTTTGGTGGGGCAACGCTTGTCCTCAAGTGAGTCCTCGAGCGTTTCGGAGCCGAAGTGGATTCGTTGGATTCGTTGGATTCTCTCGTGTGTCTTTTGAGTATTTCCACAAAAGCACCCTGTTTGGGGCTGTTTTTTGGCAGGCACGGCAGAGGGAAACCACACCTTGGGGGGTGTTTCCCTCTGCTGCTATTGGGTCCTTCAACTTGTTGGATTCCCCTGATATTTCCTTTGAACCAGCAAAAAAATAACTTTGGCTGCGGGATCTACAGCACCCAAGTTTCCTGCAGCCAAAAGAGGCTTCCCGTTCCTTTCTGTTCACCGACATAAACGGCCTAAGGGGCAGCTCCCTCCGCCTCCCTGCGCGCGGGGCCAAGCCTCGGCGCGGCGCAGTTGGAGCGAAAATGTGGGGAGGCAGAGGTTACCCAAGGGTTCCCCCAAACGTCAACCCCGGATTAAGCAGAACCCCTGGTTGATTTTGATCGGGGGGTGTTCCCTTTTAGTGGGGATTCAAATCACTTTTGGAGGGAACACCCCCGTAATAGTGGGACGGGGAACCAGGGGATTTCCCCATAATGTTAACCCCGGATAAATGAACTGGTTTATTTTGATTAGGGGGGTGTCCCTTTTTAGTGGGGATTCATCACTTTTGGAGGGAACACCCCCCTAATGGTGGGATGGAACCAGGGGGTTTCCCCATAGAAATTGCCGTGGGTCAACACCAATGGGATCCCATTTTGGGGTAGGTGAATTCACCACCCATTTTAGAGCCTATTTTAGTGGGGATTGGGATGTTTAATGGGGGTTTGGGGTTTTGACCCATGGCCATCTGGTGACTCGATTCATGCTTGGAACTGGGCTTGGGTCTATGAGACTGAAGGTTCGGAGACTTCTTTGTGCTGAACGGCAACTCGAGGTGAAAGATCCTCGAGCAGCACTCGCACTGGCGGAAGTTACTTATTTTTTCCCGCGCTCATGCCACGTAGCCCTTGGCATTCCCTGAGCATTGCGCTTGCGCAAACGCCAGAGGCCCGTTCCAACCTTGCCACCTCCGAGGTTCATGCTACGGAGCCCATCGCCATCTGTATGGCAGCCGCTTAATGTCTACCCAAAATGAGTTCTGTAGCCAAACTTACATTGAGTGCGCATGAGCCGCTACCGCAAATGCGAACTTGTGCAGCGAATGGTGCCTGCTCCCCACTTGGCGACTGTTCTTTTTTGATCCTACCTGACATGAACCCTATGTTTGGAGTCAACTAATCAGTACTTAAGTTTGACAACGACCACTTGCTGGTTTGACGAGTTTCAACGTGTCGATCCTGGCAACGTGGGCGCAGGCCTGATTTTTGGTTGGGGGCACCTAGGGAAGGATTGTAGCAGAGTCGCAGCTGTTTCTTTACCCTTTGTGGAGCTTCAAGGTAGCATGTGACTCCAACATGTCATTTCCGAAGTCTCTTTGAATTGTTTCACGTGTTGAGTTTCACTATGGGCCAGAATCAAACATGAGTGTCTTCTCTTTTTTTTTGTCCCCCGTTTTGTTTTGTGTTTTTGGGGGGACCCCGCAAACATGTACATGTATGTCCCTGTACACAACAGGTGGTACGGCAGACCCACAGACCCGAGTGGTGCCGTGGTGCCTGGGGAAGCTGAGAAGGTGTTTTCCGCCTCCGTTTCGTTGGGTTCAGGCGCCTTCCGGCACAAGCTCTTGGCCGTGCCTTGCTTAGAGTGCGAAACTGGGCGGGTCAGAGACGCGTTTTCGGCTCGAAAGGAATTCTTAGCTCCCAGCCTTCCGGTTCCTAAAAGCTTTTTCCGGCTCTCCGAATTGGGGAATCTAAAAAGGGGCAGTTTCCTGCTCCCAGCCATCTTAGCTTTTTAGAGCCTCTTAGTGTTTAGTGCGAGTTATTCACTTTTAGCGGCCCACTAAAAGTTATTCACTTTTAGCAAAAGATCTGAGGGCAGCCCAGAATTGGGGACTCTGAAACTGGGCAGTTTCCTTTGGGCTTCCGGAAAAAAAAAACGACGGGTTCCCTCAAAAGACAGACTCATATTTGGCGTTTCGCCACCGCAGCTGAAACCCGGAGGTTTCCCCACGTAAAGCCTAGAAGTAGTCATGCAATAGTAAGCTTACCTCTTAAAAACACAACTTTTCAACTTTTTGGGAAACATGGGCTATATGTCTGTAAAAGATTAACTTCCCCAATCCTTGGAGTTTTAAGGGGTAAGTTGCGGATGGTTGGGCATGGGAAGCGGGAAATGAAAATGGTGTGGAGAATGTGAAGCAGGGACAGATTTATATGGATGGACGGAATCCGCTTCGCAGCAGCTGGTAGGCGATTTGCCCCAGGATTCACAGGAGTGCGGATGTCAAGAGGGTGCTTTGAGCCAAGGGAGTTGTTGAGGAATGCGACAGTGGCCCTAATGCTTTTTGTCAGCCACTCGGACCGTGGCACACTGAATCATGCACTCGCCGCCAAAAAAATAACCTGGCTGCTTGTCAACATTGACGCACCATTGTTAACATACTACTGACGCCAATGATTGTTTTCACTGTGTGTTGTTTGATTGGCAAGTTCGGCGCTCTTGGGAGGACGAAAAGGAGGATGGATGCCCATCCGTTGGCACTAAGCCGGAGGACAAAACACAAGGATGGCACTGGGTGTACAACATTGCAGCATAGCAGACAACATGTTTTATTTCGATAGATTGGACCTGGTCTCATTCTGAAGGGTTCTTATGGCTTTCATAAGAGCATGTGGTATGTGTATATCTGTATATATACACGTTTTTTGTAGCAATGTGATGGGGACAGTCTCGAGGGGGAGCCGACATGAAACCAAACATGAAGGCTTCCCGAGTTTGCGCACACCCTTCTGTGGCCACCTCACAGCTTGAAGGGCATGTGTTCCGAGCTTGACGCACATGCAGAGACACATTGGCTTTTATTTGGTTGGATCTTTAGACTTCACTTTTGGGACACGATGATGTTCCCCGCTAAAAACAAAAACAAACAGGTTTGTCTCTGTTTTCACGGAGGGATTGAGCCGCTTGTTTTGTGGCAAGACATGCATGTTTAGCTTCATAGCTCAGCGCCCGTTTCGAGCGCCTGTCCAAGTTTGGCGAGCGCGAACGGGCCGAACGTCCCACGCAACAGGCCGCTTTTTGCGGGCATAATTTACGGGCATCGGCCATTTTGTTGGCAGCTTTACGCAGTTTCCAGAGCCTGACTTGATCAGTTGCCCCAAACAGATGCTGGTTTCTAAGCTAAATGTCCACTCGCAACCCCAGAATATTGCAGGCCAGGCTCGTTTGGAGGAGGTTGACAAGAATGCGATGGTTTCCCCCCGATATCCCAGGGCGGAAGAGGGCACAATTCCTCCCGTGGGTGACGGGGATGAACAATGGGGAACGCTGTGCCTAGTTGTACCCAACTGTGCGGTTGGCTCACAGCCCTTTTCTCACTCCCTGAGTTCCTGGACTCTAAACTTTTGGGAGGACCACATAGGGGTTAAAAAAAAGACTGATTGCTTTCGGCCCATTCACTCGTTCGGAAGTTGTTTTTGCTTGGAGGACAGGCAGCAATAGTTGTTCTCGGGTGAGGGTGATGGCATCCGCTTGCACATGTGGCGCTCCAATTGGTCAATAGAGTCGCGTGCCTTGAAGCACGCCCAGAGCCAGTTTTGCCAGCCTTGACTGTAAGAAACTCTTCTTTCTTGTTGTCCAAGATTCGCGAATGAGTGCTTAAGTTTCAATTGCTGAGTTTGTCGGATGAGCTTTGTTTTATGGCCACTGCCGTTGCACACGGGACTGCATGTTAGCTGGATATGTTGCTTCCTTGCTGTAGCGGTGGCACTGAAGAAGAGTGTGTTGGATGGAAGGGTTGGTTAGTGTTTTGGCATCGTTCCCATTTAATTTGGGTTGAAGGCAGGGTTATTCTGACTGCCTGTCTGGGACTGCTTGTGAAAAGCGCAGCCAACCACTTGCTTGGGATTGAGTTGGTTGGTTGGTTGGTTGCTGAAAGGAAGGTGCTGCGATTGGAAGCGGGTCATGCAATAATTCGCGAGTTGACGACAACCGTGCCATGGATTCGGTTCATCCACTTGGGGGTGGTCCATTTCTTTTCAGAGCCTCGTGGAAGTTGGGCAGGAGTCGGGCAGCCCCATCAACAGGGCAGTTTGCCTCATGCTTCCTGCAGCCTCCAGAATTGTTCAATGGAGGGCATTTTGCTATCGCTGGAGGCAGGGCATATATGATCGGACTGACCATTTTTGGGACAGCCAACCCCAAAACACCTGACCCTTGCTAGGCTTGGAGTTAACCAGATGGGGGTTGATCAATATTCCTGGCCCCCAAATGACCATGGACAACTTTTCCCATGTTGTGCGAAGTATAATCTGTGTTGTGGTTTTCGCGCATGGTCATCCCATGTAAAAAGCCCTTTTGATCAACCCTCAGATCCTCTTCCTAGGAAAGTCAATCCACACTGGGAACCCAGGATTTATCGCAACCCCGCAGGCTTCAACTGTCTCGATCGCAGTCACTTCAAGGCCAAGCGGGCTGGGACTGTCGCGGATTTGCCTTGGCAGTTTTGTGCCTTCCATCAGCCCATGGCATGTCCCCAATGGCCTGCAAGGAACCTGAAGCACGGTTCCCCATGAGGGAGCGTAGTAGCGAGATCATCAACTGGGAGGACGAGCTGTTGGGGTGATTAAGTTTGGCGGTGTTCTTGATCAGGTCATTCGGATTTTCGCAAACGGTTTCGGATTAATGTTCGCTCCAGAGCGAGACGTGCTCCAACTTATTCGTTATGGGAGCTGCAAACCGTACCAACCTCGGTTGCCATGGCGTCGCGCGCGTCAGGCGCGCGAATCCCGGAATCCACCGTCGCGCTGGGACCCAGGCGCGCTGGGACCACTTCCGTTTTTTTTGTTTCTCTTCGGGGGGGACTTCCGTTTGTTTGTGTTTTGGCGAGGGGGGTTCGGGTCCAATGGAAGTTGACCCAAATTGCCAGCTGGCCTTTCGCAAGCCAGGTGTTTTAGGCTGCCTGTGAGCGGCTGAGTTTCAATTCATGCCGCCTGGTGGACATGTACTTGGGAATTTATGTCCACCATGTGCTCCAGTTCAGAGTTATAGCCATCAATCGAAGGGGGTTATTCAATCGAAGGGGGTTTGCCATGAAGCTCATTCCCTCGCCCTGCAGTTCACGGTGTGGAGATAGATTGGGGATGCTTCATGTCTGCAGACCCCCAGTCATTGTTTCGCATCATCAACCGCTCTCAGCAGGGGATGCAACACATCTCAATGTGGGTATGTGTCAGCTTTGGGGACTATAAAGTGGGCGGTTGACTTGTTTGCTTTCCCTGTGCCCGCTTTTCTTCACTGCCGTTCCTGGACTTTAGTCACTTTTTGGGAAGACAGCTTTAGTTTGGATTTGTTGTTGCCAATCCACTCGTTCGGAGTTTCAGCCCTCTCTCAAGCACTCGCGATTCGACTGCACTCGTTTTCGATCTCCGGTTTGCGGAAGTAACACGCGCGAGGCCTTTCGCGGCGAAGGAGCTGACTCGTTTCGCTTGCGTCGGTTCAGCAGCAGCCTCGATGTTTGATTTCGCTTGTTGGAAAGGAATTGTTGACTCCATAGGTGTCCTTTTTGGTTGGTTTGCTTCAAAAATAGAGGGCGCTGGTTTAGATGCGGTTTATTCCATATTCCAGGGCCATCTATTTTTCCAAAAGGCCTCCTATGGTTGACTCCCAACAAGGATCCCATCATTTTTGTTCCTGCCCAACTGGGCAAGGTGGGGGAATATGCGTTGTGATTTGCATGGCAGTCTTGCTGTCAGGGACGAGCCCGTGTTGACTTTCACAAGAGGAATTCATTGGCAATCATTTGTCAAGATAGGATGCTTTAAGCATCCACTATGATGCAGCCATGGGAGCCCCTGACATGATGCGCGATTTGGCCCACTCCTAGAAAGTCCAATGAAGCCGGGCGCCGTGACAGTCACCCTGAATACCCAAATTAACCCTGAAAAGGGCTTCCTTCAGAAGTCAAGAACTAACCAGTGGCCCAAAGCGAATCGACCTTTTGACCTTTTGGCTTCCCTGATTTGGTCCATTTTGAGTCAAGGTTCCAGAAGGCCTTGAATTTCTGGGTCCAAACCGAGCAACTGGGCTACAGGTGGCTTTGGGGTTTTCTGGAGGGTCTTGATCACCTGGGCATCCACACGAGTCCATGTAACCCACACGTGTCCCGCAAGGACTTGCCAAACCTCTTGGAGCGCGGTGCCCCGGGACATTTCCGGAGCCAGGGTCATTGCCAGCACTGCTAGCTGCTACCGGTACTACTACAAATACTATTAATACTACTACGACTACTACTACTGCTCTACTACTACTACTGCTCTACTACTACTACTACTACTACGACTGCTACTACTACCACCACCACCACCACCACCACTACTACTACTACTACTCTACTAGTAGTACTACTACGACTTCTACTACTACTCTACAAGGAGCACAACAACAGCAGCAGCAGCAGTAGCAGCAGCAGCAACTACGACTACTACTACCACTACTACTACTACTACTACTACTACTACTACTACTACTACTACTACTACTACTAGTACTAGTACTACTACTACTACTACTACTACTACTACTACTTCTACTACTACTACTACTGCTACTACTACTACTATTACTATTACGACTGCTACTACCACGACTCTACAACAAACAACTACTACTACTACTACCACTACTGCACTACTACTTCTACTACTATACTACTGCTACCACCACTACCACTAGCAACTGTAGGTATACTTGTGTTTGTGTAGCGGTGGATGTGTTTGTTCCGTGGATGCTGTTTCTTACATCGCCACTTAGCACGCTTCCTGCACAATTGTTTTGGCTACCAGCTTCATCGATTATCAATGTTTCAAGCCTGCAGGCATCAGCCCGCCATCAACAACAAGATGACCGTGAACGCCGGCGCCCCACGACTCTGGAGGGTCCGCATGCGTGTGATGTGTGGGTTTGGCAAGGCTATGCAAGTGTGTGTGTGTGTCTATGTTTGTGTTGGTGCCTGTGCCTGTGGTATGCTGGTGAAGTGTTTGTCTCATTACAATGCGTGCAACTGGGCCTCCCGGCCTTGTAACTCAAGTAAAATCTCTATTGACGTCTCTTAGGCAAGCAGCCGTTGGGAACGGGCCACAGCCAGAAAGGTCTCCCTAATGGTTCACCCCCTTATACATGGAATTCCGGCAGAGGGGGGTAACCTCTGGAATTGCGTTGTTGGGCCATTTTATCTTGATACAACCTCGAACAATTGAACGGGAAGCGGCGCTTGCGATCTTCGGAGCACTTGTTTGCATGTGACGCGAGGAAACTTCTACCCCACCAAACCCAGTTGGACATCCCCCTGTTAATACACTGGGGTTGGTTATTCTGGGCTCAACATTACCAGGTTTGCCAAACCAATATCCGGCGCCGATGCTTCTTTGACCGAAGTGAACTTTGGAGCTGCAGGCACTTGGGCCCGCAGGCTGGGACGGAAACCGATGTTTGGCTTCGCGACCTCTACCCATTGAAGCTGACAGACACGTATGGGTGTGGCTCAAAATCAGCCAGGAGGGGCAAACCGCAGGTTTTGGCACCCATGTTTCCACTTACCTGGGTTCCATTTTGGTACCGTTTTTTTTTTTTAAGCCACAGCCATATTATGCCTTCTTGTGGTCGGACCTGTTGGCATGTTGGTTTCGCGCGTATGTGATTCATGCCCGGAGGCTGACAAGGCGAGTCACCAGCTGCAGCTTGCTACTCTGCACTGTCCAAGCGGGCCGTTTGCCTCATAAACTAAGCTGGAGAATAGAACCCTAGCGGAGTTTCTCGGGCAGGGGGTAGTTTTCACTTGGACTGGGAGTTGTTTGGGTTCACATTGCTATGTGGCTCGCTTTGGCAGGGCTCAGGACAGTCAGAGGAGTAAGATGTTCATATCTCATCGACCCACGTCAATTCTGTGTGCATGCGCGTAAGAGGCTCAGAGTCATTGGTGTTGCCTGCAAGCTGACCTGCAGGAGGAACGTGCTCCTGATTTGCCATACACCATTTTCCAGTGCATCCAGTTTCCCTTTTGCTTAGTCGATGTCCCAATGCTCATTAGGCCCAGTTACCACAGGGCAACAAGATGCCGGTCAGGAGCCCTCCCGTGTGCCCCGGAAACCAAGCAACACAAGCGCAAGTAAGCAACAAGCAGTTGCCGCTATGATAACGAGGGCCAAGGGATGTAAAACCCAGATGTTGCCATACCGAAGGGTTCCCTACGATAGTAACTGGAAGCACTGGCTTTGTTTCGTCGGTTTTGTCCTATTGAAATTATCATCTCCAAAAAGTTCCCTTGATCCACCAGAGCCAGTGAAGAAGTGGGATGCACCCTTTTGCCCTGATGGTAGCTGCTGCATTGAATTGCATTGAATGCTCACATGCAACTTGCCCTGCGTGAGCTCAATATTCGCATATGGCATCCGGTAGCACAGGCGCACTAAACCTTGACCCAACACCAACCATCATGCTGGGCTATGACATGTTCTATAAAACCACCTCACAGTGGTTGGTGGTCATGAATCCCAACCCAAATGACGTCATACGCTTGGTCGTGTTCAGTTGCATGCGCGATGCCAACCCACAGTATCAAAACTTGTTTGTTGTGCGCATGCTGGGAAAATCAACATGCATTTGAGGGATGTACAGCAAGTAAAAAAAAAGCCTGAATCCACTTGCGGTTGCGATTTCTCAACTTCCAGTTGGACATCTGGATATGGGCCCTTGCGGCCGCCCCAGGCTCTACTCCGTACCGCCCCCCTTTGCAGAGATGGGCGGTTGGAGGGGGGGCTGGTCCAGGAGTGAAGACTTGAGGGTGACAAAGTGGGGACGCCCTCCAGATGGTTGGTTCAAAGTTGGTTCTCTTTGCTCGTGCCGGAAGATAGGAAGTTGGACTTTGTGTTGTGCTTCAACCGTTCTAAATTGTGCCACTAGCAAGCCCAAAAGCATCCAACAGATAATTGTCCAGTTACTACAACAACGGGAATGGCCGGCATTCAGAAGGGTGTTGTGCTGTTTGCGCACTGACTCTTGCGTGTTTGTGTTTGTTGTGTTGTCTTCTTATTTGTTTGTTTCTTGGTCGAACCTTGGGATGCCGTTTGGGGAGTGGCCCTTCGATGTTCGCAACCAATCCGAACCTTGTGGATGTCCGGCCCGAGTTACTGAGTAGTGATTTAGTTTGCGCATGTGCACAGGAAGCCAGTCCCAGACTGGCCAAGATACCAGCTGGCTATGCCAGACTAGTTGCCGGATGGGCTCAAGCAGCGCTTGCGCCGCAGCTTGCGCGGCGCAACCTTTCTCGGTGCCATGTGCGAAAACGGTCATCGTGGCCTTGAGAGCCCTCATGATGCTTCTAGCATTCACTCTCCCCAAAGCTCGTGTTCCAACGCCCCAGCCTCAAGCCATTAAAATGGGTCCCGAATCGTTTAATTCCCGCATTCCCCATAGGAGTGGCTGGCCGATGGGAATTGAGGAAGAAGGTTGCAGGGATGGCTCGCCACTGCTCAGGGTGTACCATCTTCCCATGTAGGCCAAAAACATTGCAGGCCCGGAAGTGCTTTCCGGTCGCGCCGCATGGCTCGCGCGACTGCACTTCTCGTTCAGAAGGACGAAAGGGGTTTGTCGCGTGGGTCCCCGCCGGAAGTCTTAGTCCAGTGGCACCCTTCCCCTTTTTGTTCATGAGTTTTTTGTTTTGTTTTGTATTACACCCTGGGATTACACCCTTGGGAAATGACCTAGAATGGTTCAGAACAACACGGTTTTATCCGGAAATGTGCCTAAATGGGATCAATACCCAGTGGGTGCATTCCCAGGTGTAATGCAACAGCCCTCAGATTTTTGTTGGACGGGTAGAGGGCTGCCTTCTCTTCAGTCACACAGCTGGGAATAGGTTGTCAGAGTTTCTGAATCGGACCTGCCTGGGGCAGCCTGTGAGTCAAGGCAGATTGGTGTCTCGTGCCACATGTTGAATCCACTGCCAGGACTGGGATTGTCCCAGGGTGTTTGTTTGGGTTCGAGAGTAACTTCTTGCATTTTATTGCGTTTCCTCCAAAGAAAGTTGATGATTCCCGAATGCCCGAATTGGTGCAGGCAACCTTGTTTTCTATGGGCGGACTCTACTGTGTTGTTGCTCGTGCGTTTGGTCACCGCATGCATCGCCCAAGCACAAACCCAGAATCCAGCAAGCTTGGCGCCAGCACGATCATGAAGGTACGTTCTGCCCGGCGTTTTCTGCTTCACTTGGCAACCTCCGAACTGTTTGCTTCCATTTGCTTAAGAATATGTTTTCCCTGTTGGTTTTGAAGGGAACCTATCACTACTGGACATATGTTTTTTTTTGTTTTTTTGCCAGGGGTCTCAACCGAATGGAAGTTTGTCAGATCTTGCAGACCCAAGAAACCCTCGAATGATGATTGGCCTGTAAATACCAACAAACAATGGTTTCCCTTGGTTTCAAAGTGGTGCAGGAAATCGGTTGGGACATTGGCTCCGGCTCTGATCGCATCGTTTGGCACGTTGGCAGCTGCCGGCCCAAGCTTCGAACACGTGTCGCAAGTGCCGTCCCAAGCTTTGCGCCTCGGCCAAAAGGGGAGGTTGCGGGAGGATCGGATTTTTCTTGGGGAAGATAGCGCTAACAGGTTTGTTACATAAGATCCCATGCATGTGTTCTGAACGATGTCCACCAGAGAGTCGTTTATGGAATTGCGTGCAACTAGGTGTTGGCTGCATTGGGAGCTGAGGTAAGCATGCCCGAGATGAAGCCAATGACTCCTGGACTCGTGTCCCAGCGCATGCCCAGCACTTAGCGGGTGCTTGGCGTATGGCCTGGAGATGGGGTCTGCAATTGTAGCATTTAGGAGAGACAAATGGGGATGTCTCTGTTGGAGCGTACCCAGGCTGGCTTTAAAGGGAAGCCAACCATTTTGGGGGTCCCTATTTTTACGCAAACCCACATGAGCCGCAAGTTGCCTAACGTGCCACGACGTGTTTTGCTGGTGCGTGCGCCTGCTTGGCAAATGTCCTTCAAATGTTTCGTTTCGAGGTTGATCCCATATTCCCGCCCATCCTTTGTTTTTCAGCAGCCACCCTCCCGTCCGGCAGTTTCCTACTTCCTGGAAAGAATGGCGTGGCACACGAGCCGAGCCTCGCAAGATCTAGCAAGCATAGGTTTGACCTTGTGCAACTTCGTTGCCTCTGAGGTCTTCAAAAGAATCCAAGAAGAGCGACATCACGGGAGTTGCATGCTGGCTGCAGGGGCTGCAGGGGGCGGGTGGCTCAAAACGCTTGCCAAGTGGGCAACCAGCGAAGAGATCGCCCCCACTGGAGACCCAGGCCCGCCCGAGTCCTACAAGCTCATCTTTCATTTGCTTCGGACCATGTTGTTAGCTTCCCCTCTTGATCTGCAAAGGGAATCGATTTCACTGCTAGAAATATTATTTGTCCAACGGCCCAAAGCTTCGACCCCCCTGGCCACATGAGCACCAGACTCTCGCCAGCCTCGCCTCAGCCGCGAGCCTCGCGCCAGCGAGCGAGCCTCAGGAATCCACCACCGTGGGCAACAACTCGCCCCGCTCGGAGGCGCCCGGTGGGGAGAGAGCTGGCCGTTCGAACGGATCTGCCGACTTGCGGAGATGAAATTTGACTTGGGCGAAGAGCCACGATGTTCTGAATCGGTGTTCCCTGCATTGAAGAACATGATGCTTTCCAACAAGCACTGCCCCTTTCTATCCAGGCTAGTGCATAGGTTGGCTCTTGAGAGTAACACATGACATGACATGGCCCACGCGAGAGTAAGTTCAGCATTCGCCATTAGCTTAGCTCAGCACAGAAGCTTTTTTTATATTTTGGACTGGGCCGTCAAGTTTTTGAAGTGCTGGATGTTAGCCACTTGGCATTCTGAGCGCTAAGCAACCTACAGTCGTCAGTTTCAAAATAGGTCGTCCAACGTGGACCTTGTCTCTGGATCGTCCATATGAGTAGTTGTTGTTTTGCGCGTGTGGTTTTGCAGAATGATGTTGTTGCAACATTGCGTCAACCAGGGTTTACAGAATATTTCAAGACTGCTTCTTCGTATCGCAAACACATGCGTGCGTTTCCATTGTCTTGGCGGAAAACCTGGTTTTTGCTGGTGTTGGGGGGGGAGGGGGAGGGGGCCTCGGAGGGAGGGGGGTAACTTCAGTTCCAGCATGGCCAGCCCCGCGGGCTTTCAATACCTTTGCTTCTCGATGGAAGAATCTCTTTAACGAGATGAACTAAATATATGTATATTATATATACACATAATATTCTATATATATATATAATTACACATGTGGGCACACGTGGGCTGCTTCATGGGCAAGGACCCTGCTGGGAAGGAACCTTTTTTTCGTAGTTGAGGGAAACAACACCATACCCTTGCGCCAAATGTGGAAGTGCAAAGACCCCTTTTGGAGCTTGTGAACTTTCCTGTTTGATGGGAGGGTAGAGTTGCGTAAAAGATGGCCAAATTCCGCCATTTGGGTTGGGTCCTCCCCCTTCCTTACCCAGAAGGGGGTTGGCCACCAATCAAATCACCCTTTGGTTTGGCGCATTTTGCACGTCTCCCACCGGGGCTTAGAAGGTTACTTTGACACTAGGCGTCCGCGGGAAAAGGATGAGGGTGCGGGAAAATCGGGTTTCCTCGAGCGATTTGGCTGAGATGGGGTTTGTCAGCGCCCGCCCTGTCAAGCTCATCGACACCATTTCTTGACTGCTATTGGGTTGGATCTTTAGACTTTAACTTTTTGGGAAATCAAGGTGGTTTCCACTCAACCCCCGAAAAGTCAACAACTTTTGGCAGGGGGGTCGTTGCAGCAACCAAGATGTCGGGAAGGCGTTTCTCCAGGATTCCACGCATCATTTGGGTATGGGTCCAAAGTCTACCCCCCCAGATAAAACCCCAGGTTTTAGTCCTTGGCAAGCCATTTGCCAGGGCATCCACGCATGATTTTCAAAACAACCCCCCCAGATAAAACCACAGGTTTTAGGGCAAGCCATTTCGGGTACCCATTTTCGACCACCGCCCCCCTCTCGGCCTCTCGGCCTCTCGGCCTCTCGGCTTCTCCAAGTCGCCAGGCCAGCGCAGTGGAGAAGCCCACCTTGCCCCTGCAGAAGCGCGAGAACGTGGCCTGGTGCGCCGCCTGACTGAATCACCGGACTGAAGGCTGTGATGGACCAGGCCCAGCAATTGGTGCCGACTTTTACCTTTTTTTCCCCCCCCCCCCTTTTTTTTTTTCGGGGAGGGCTCCCCTACTAAAATAGACTACATAAAAAAAGAAATGGTAGCCTTATTCTAACCTCAAACTACTGGAGGACCTAGTTGAAGAGAGAAATCGGCCGGGGGTTCCCTTCCTGTCTTATTTGAAGCCGTCACCCCAAGGGTGTTGGGCATGCTGTTGGAATTGTTCAATGCGGAGGGCCGTCATTTGGGAGTCAGTGTGTTTCAGGGTATCTGTTTTGGGGTCGCCTTCGAGATTCTTTAGAGGGGCGCGAAAAGGCTTGCAATGTCGTGAAACCAACAAACGTCTGCCAAAACTTGTTTGTCCCTGCCAGTGGCTTATATGGCTTATTTGGTTTGAGTTTTATTTCTGTTTCAGGTTGTTACTGGATTGCCTTTGGCAAGTGAGTGCATGTGTTGCCTCTCTTGAGTGTTGAGCAGCACAGGCCATTGCGCAACCCAACCCCCATTCATCGATGTGTTGTACGCATTGTTTGTTCTAATGTTTGTTGTTTGAAGCATGTCACGAGTGCAAGTGCGACACGCAGAACCGGGCATCACACCGACACAGATGCACGGTTTAGAGTAGTGCGACTGCAGCCTGCCTGTGCGATCATGATGCTGCAAGATGGTGAGAGGTAAGCGCGCACAGTTGCTGCATGTGAATGCACAGTTATATTTATATAGACATGTGCAACCATATATATATATATATCCACGTATATCCACATATATAAATATATATATATATATATGGGTGTGCGATGGTGTGCGTGTGGGTTCTGTGTACGCTCTCAGAGTTGGCGGCTTTCGCCTCCTACCCCTGCACTTGTTATGTTTGTCAGCATGCTTTGGAGCCATGCTTGACAAGACTCCTTGCACGAGTTTTGCCCCGGGCGTTTGCGACGAGGTTTTGCATTTAACTCGGGATCTTGGCATTGGACAGTTCACTTGGAATCGGCCTTGCTTTAATCCGAGGACATCAGGGATGAGGACTGGGAACTGAGCGAGCACAGGTCATGCGTGATCATGTCAGCTCACGCATTCACACATGTTGTGGCACCGCTGCTGTGGTGGCGCTGTTACTTTTCCACAGGGTTCATGAGGCATGGATACTTTGGTGCATTTTGCTTGGACCGCAAAAGGGGTCCCCCCACAGTTAAGCGCTTAACAGCAGTAAAACTGCACATTGAGTGGGGGGGGTAAACATTGTGGAACCCATGACTGGATCCTATGATTGAGTGGGGGTTGGTATACCCTGGGACACCTAATTTAAAGGTTTTTCGTGGAATTTGGGCAACACCTTCAAATTAGGATGTGTTTTGGAGTGTTTGAGTAGCATTTGAGTAGCGTTTGAGTAGCATTTGAATAGCATTTGAATAGCATTTGAGCAGCATTTGAGCAGATTCGACCAACATCTTCAAATTAGGATGTGTTTTGGAGTATTTGAGTAGCATTTGAGTAGCATTTGAGTAGCATTTGAGCAGCATTTGAGCAGATTCGACCAAAACCTTCAAATTAGGATGCGTTTTGGAGTATTTGAGCAGCATTTGAGGAGCATTTGAGTAGCATTTGAGTAGCATTTGAGCAGCATTTGAGCAGATTTGACCAAAATCTTCAAATTAGGATGTGTTTTGGAGTATTTGAGTAGCATTTGCGTCATCATGCCAATTGTCCATTGCCCCAGATGATAAACTGCTGACCTTGAACATGAAGTGGCAGCAGAGAACAAATGTATCAAATCTAGCTTTTTAGTCACTATTTGAGCAATGTCCATTTATGTGGCAAAAAGAGTTTAAATAGCGCTTTTTAGGCACCATTTGAGCAAAGAGCACATTACTTTTGGGGGACCCCTTTTGGGGGCACATGCAGGTGACCCCATGACTAATGGGTTTTCCACTAAACCACTAAAATTTATTTTTCTAGCAGGGGGGCAGAAAGCAGCCGAGTTGTCCACAGGGTTCAAAAGGCATGGATAAGCAAGACAAATGCAGCGAGGCGTTCCTTGCCAGGAGGAGTTTGAAGATTTCGGCGACTCGATGCCCATCTCGCCGCGACTTGGACTACGAGAATGTGTGCGAGGGAAACAGAGTCACACGCCTGCACCGGCTCTAGGTGAGTCCGTTTGACAATCGCACTGGACTCACTGGACTGAGTTGTTTTTTTCAATCAGAACTGCCAAGGTCTTGGTGTTTTGGGTTGTGCTGGGCACTGGGCACTGAGCAAAAGGAGGTCCGTTCTCATCATGTACTTTGCACCTTTGGCGGTGGGCCAATGGCCCTGCAGTGCCAATTTTTGCGGCCAATGAGGTTGGTCTCAGTTGGCATTGTGACCCCGACTGCTTGGATTGATCAAGTCACCGATCGTTGGACCTTAGCACTGAGCTTCAACGCTGGGGGTCGAACTAGTTCGAACATATTCTCACTTCCCTGAGTGTATGAACTTCAAACGCTTGGACCATAGCGGAAAGAGTTTTTGGACTTTCTTTGGGCCATAACCAGACCTTCGGCAGTGCCCCCCCCTCCCATCCCGTATCCCTTCGGGGCACGGGAGCCACAATCAAAACCCGGGTAGATGAAGGTTAGTAAGGGGCACGGGTCAGCTAGAAAAAGTTACGGCCGCCTTCTTAGTTCTTTACATGGTTCTTTAACCTTTTTTTGGGGGAGTTTTCCCCTACTAAAATAGACTACCGAAAAAATAAATGGTACCCTTATTATAACCTCAAACTACTGGAGGACCTAGCCAATTGAATACCGGGCTACGGCTTGGTCAGGTGAAGTTTGCATGTTGGTGCCTTTTGGCAAATGATATGTTAGGACGTTAACACTTTTTGCCAACTAATGGGTTTCCCGTATTAAACCCACTAAAAGTTAGTCACTTTTCGCAGGGGGGCAGAAAGCAACCGAGCGCAGGTCGGTGAAGAGCACCGCCACCACGCCCTCCCGCAGCGGGCGCCGGGCCGAGCGCCGGGCAAGGCGCCGCAAGGAGGCGCAGAAGGCGGCTGCCATCGGAGCTGGGGCTGGGGTCGTTTTTTCGGGCCGTTTTCGGAGGGCGTGGTTCATCCGTTCTGTTTTCTTTTGTTTTTTTTGGAGTTTTGGAAACCGCACAACGAAGAAGTGTGTGTCTGTTGGGGATTTTTGGAAACCGCACAGAGAAGAAATGCTTTTGTTTTTGGGAGGAGCTGGTGCTTGCAACGGTTTCTTTGCAAGGCACAAAGAAGTTAAATGGCCATGGGTCAAAATCCCGCACCCCCCAGTGAACATCCAACTCCCCACTGAAATAAAGAAAAATGGGTGGTGCACCTGTACCAAAATGGTACCATTGGTTGTGACCCACCGTCAAATGTTTTTTTGGGCGGAGCTGGTGCTTGCAACGAGTGGTTCATTTGTTTCTGTGCTTCGAGCACCATGACTCCGCGCGATGTTGCAGCAGTTGATTCTCTAGCCAGGGTCATTTGCCAGCATTTCTCAGCTTATCGCGCAACGCGATTGTTGTGGCCATCGGACATATTCGTTGTTTGATGACCACTGCAACACGCCATGCACATAGTGCGTTGTTGGCGTTCCAGCAGGTCAAGTCATTTGCGAATTACATGGACACTTGACACCGATCAGGCCGCATTGTGAGGCGAAGTGTTATCAAGCATGTTTCCCATTTCAATACCTGACTGATGGAGGGCTATTCTTCAAACCGACCCAGGATGCAAAAAAGCATGGGAGATCCTTCAACATGGTGCTGCCACAGCTTGATAGCTGATCAACATGTGCTAAACCTAGTTGCACAGCCTGGAGCCATGCCAGGCGTAGCAAGTTGAACAACCAGAGAGTGTCTTTCTAGAGAGCTCAATCGTCGCGAGGGTATTTTGTTCATGTGGCAAGCTACATGTGATGATAACATTGACACTGCTTGCATGTGTTGTCCACAGGGTGCGTGGTGTGTGTGTGTGGGTGGGTGTGGGCTGGGGGGCATTCCCTTGAGACAATGTCCCCCTAGGTTTCGTCAGAAATATGGGTCGGTCTTTTTTGATCTGGTACTTTCCTTTTGGTGAAGCCAAGACGAACACCGAAGCCATTTGGATGCAACCTAAAACAAGACACCCCCCAAGTTGGCTTCATCCCATTTTTCCTGGCGCCCGTTGGTTCCGCTTGGGTTTCCGTGTGGTGTCGAACTTCACACAAGACACCCCCTATTGGCTTCATACATGGGGATTTTGCCACCTACCACCTTTTCAGGTTCTTGGAGGGTTGTGCCACCAACAACTTCTTGGTGGGTGCCTGGTGGTTTCTGCCTTCGGTGTCCGCTTTCGCGGGTTTCCGTCTTGGCGCCCGTGCGCCTTCGCCGGTCGAAGCGAGCTCCGTGGGCCGCAGGCTGCGCAGCAGCAGGTGAACTCCCGAGGGCCCAGCGCCGTGACTTTCGCGGAGCGGGCGACGCGGATTCGATGGGGCGGCTCGCGCGGTTTTTGGGCCCCGGAGTGGTGGCTCCGCTTGTTGTGTTTCGCCACTCTAAAAAGGAACTCGCGGAAGGAACATATAGTTTGCGGTTTTGTTTCTACTGTTGGTTTGTTCAAGGGGTTTTCTGACTTGGCTGCTGAAAATGTGTTTTCTCCTGGGACTTGAGCAAATGGACGTATAGTACGAAACGCTGGTATTGTTAACTCTAGGCGTAGGTAAGGCTTCGGTGTCGCCTCTAGGCTTTGGGTGTTAGATGGCTTGCCATGGGTACTACCAACTGGAAGCACTGGGCTACTTGACGGAAGGAAGCCACAAGTAGGCCGCCCAAACGGATGATTTTGGGGTCCATGGCAATTTCCGGTGTAAGCATCGCTTGTGTCGCTCGATATTTTGAAGTGGAGCTTCCTTTTGTCATGCTCAAGGAACCGCTCCTCGGTTTGTCCTTTTTGTGTGGGGTTTTTGGCGGTGTCGCAAGAACTGCGCGCGCTGAAATTGGGTCCCGAAAACCATGGGCTTCATTTCTCCTGGTCCCCCCCCCCCAACCCCACCTCTTCCCCCCCCCCCCCCCCAAACCCACCTCTCCCCCACCCACCGGTCACCCACCGGTTGGATTTGTGGGCCAGGCCCGGCTCTGGGCTTTGGGCCTTTCGGCAGATTTGGAGATGGATTCTGTCCTTCAAATTCCCTTTGCGCTGGGGATATTTCCATAGAAAAACAACACCCACCCGAGATTTGGACATATCTTTTACAACATCCACCCCCCCCCCCCCCATTTTTTTGGGGTAACTGGGATCCTTTCGGTACTCTAAGTACGATATAGCGCCCAGTGAATCCTGAGTCGCAATCGGATGGAAAGCGAACAGAAAGTTTTCGGATGCAGGAGCTTGGCGTGGAGTGCAGCCAGAGCATTGGTGCCTGACTCAGCCAGGAATGTGGGCTGTGTCTTTTTTTTTTCCGGATCTGGACCCCCCAAAAAATGGCTTTGGTGTTCCTTTTGGTTTCTCTTTAAAATCCCAAAAAAAAAACGGGTACCCCCAAAACAAGTCCGTTGGACAGCTGTTCACCAAGCCTTGATTTGACCTTTCAACGGGTTTAGCGCAGGCTGTGAACTTGCTGCGGTATGATGCGAGTAGCGGCGACCCATACGATGCCCAGTCGGCACACAAGTCGCGAGGTGGAGCGGCCATGTCGCCTTCAATGGAGGGAAACTGGCCAGGCGCCGTTCCGGGGCTTGAAACCGCCTTAGACTTGGCCCAGAAGAAGCTAAGCCGCCACCGCCGCGTGGGTCAGACAGGTTCTTGGACCCTCCCAGTTTTGGAGAGAGGTCATCGCGAGAGTTCGAGGAACGTGTGTATGTGCGCACCGGGGTGTTTGTCCCAGATAGCCTTCTATGCCGCGGTAGTACGGGTTGTGCAGCTTAAAGGGGCATGCAGAATTGGGGCATGCAGAATTATGCTACATGTGTCATATTTACCTACAATATGTATATAAGCGAGCCGTATGTATATATATATATAAATACACATGTACACGAAAAATAATACATCACGTATAAAGAGGTTGGGGCGTATGTTCAGCGCATGCATCATAAAGATAGAGTGAAGGAAGGCGACTCTTTTTCCTCTCTATGTCCTTCCCCAATTGACAGGTGAATGGTGGATGGAGAGAATGGAAAGAGAGGCACCCTTCCACCAACTAACATGGAACCTCACAGGGGGGTCGCTTTAAAAGGACAATTGTCTTCCAGGACCCCCCTGACAGGTTCCATGTTAGTTGGTGGGAGGGTAAGGGATAGAGAGTCAGGAATTGACTGTCTGTCTAGTGCCTCTCGGTTAAGACTCGCCTGACAGAAAAACATCTCAGAGTCTCTAAGCCCGGGCCGTGCAGAATTGGACCCAAGAACCCAAGACCGCCCCTAACACGGCTTCCACTTCTATGGTAAGGGAAAACCATCATGTAAGACCCAGAGGCGAGAATCGCGGGATGGTTACCCACTTCAGTGGTTTGCCCTCGAGGCACTGGGCATGGGCCTTAGTTGCGCTTCATGGCCTTTTTGGAGGGGGCCGGGGTCCCATGCCCCATGAGTCCTGGATGTTCCTGCATGAACGGTTTCAACATCACTTCTTGGTGCCATCTGAGCTGAATTTTCGTTGGTGCGATGCCATGCTCGGGTCGCTTTTGATTGACAAAGTTCACGCATTCGACCATGACCTGTCGAGCCCCGAGTGGGTCTGTCTTGCTTTTGTTGTTTTAATGACCCCCCCCCCAAATGGTTGATTTTCTTTTGACTCCCCTGGCAAACCACCAAGAAGGGGTAGTTGGCCGAAAAAGAGACACACCCAACTGTGCTTTGTTTTCAAGTCCTGTTTGGCCGTGTCCGCCAGGTATCATGAGTACTGCCCCTGCGGACCAGCCAAAAGCCGCACTCTTCCTGCCCCCAGGCGGGGCAAGAGGCTGAGGAAATGTTGACCCTGGATGAGTGCTTATGATAACTACAGTAAGTAACCTTTGCGAAACCATTTGCACCTAGGCAATACCAAAGGGTCACCTGCTGTGACGAAACACCTGGAAGCACTGGGCTGGCTTTGTCTAAAGCCATCCTGTTAAATCGTATTAGGAGGTGGTGTTCCCCTCCAAAAGAGGGCAGTTGTGAAAAAGAACCAACGTGAAAACGACGTGGGAGTCGTCAAAAGGCAGGCGTCATGACACCAGCAATTGGTGGGATGGCCAGCTTTCACGCAAAGAAAAGCACCTTCATCAACCAGGGGCGTTTCCGTTCATTTGGGGTTTCAAAGGGCTCCAGACCTCAGGCGGGTTCTGTCCGTGTGCCCCAATGGACCTGGTCGGTGTGGCTGAGGTGGTGATCCCTAGTCGGTGGTTTAGATTGGTTTGGGACTTGAACACCGTGTTCAGCTTGTTCTTGCGGGTAAATGGGAAACCCCTGAACCACCGGGCTCCAAACCACCCTTTTTGGAAGGAAGCTGCAGAGTGCCATGCTTGTTCGTTGCAGGCGGTTGATCGAACTGTGTTCTGAAATGGGTGCGAGTCAAAATTCAGCTACTAGGGGACTGCAGGTTTCAGCCGTGTCCATTTGCCAGGGTTCCCAGAATGGTCTTGGCACCAACAGCCAAAACCTATTTTGACCCACAGCCAAATATTCTTGGCAGCAACAGCTTGGGGATGGCCCTGGTGGCTGGGCAGGTCGGCAGGTTTCATGCATGACCTCCGGGAAATTGAGGTCAACCTGTGGCCTTGTTTTTTAGTTGGTACCTGTTTTGTCAGTGGTTTTAAAGGGAAACTAAAAGGACAGACCCATGTGCACCTGCATTTACCCGTTGGCCTTGATTTTTTCTGAGGTGATTAGCAGCGCTTCGGTTTTATTTGCAGACGTCGTATGAATTCTGTATAGCGATGGCACACCCGTGAGGCCCCTTTGGGGATCGAATCATTTGGCCGTATTTTGGGAGTCTTCTTATAAAGCTTAAACTGCACCATGTAAGGAGGCAGCACACGGAGTTGTTAGGCATAGCCGCCAGTTCGTGCACAGAATCGCCCAGTTTCAAGCTTTTCCCAGCGCCAAGTGTGGAGTTGGACGGATTGCTTTGATCGATTGCAATTTGCATGCGTGAGCACTGTTGTCCCGAAAGCAGAATGAGCATCGAGCAAGGGATTTCGGCAGTGGGTAGATGTTAACCAAATGCTCCAGTCTTGCCACTTTGAGCCTTCATCCCTGTGGATCTCTGTTGACTTGAACTGTTGCATTTGGTCAACAATATCGTTTTGTGGGGCAAATGCTAAGGTTGTGTTTCGTGTCGCCCTTCCAATGATCTACAATACCCCCAACATCATTGGACTCATGGGAACGGTCTGGAGTGATCCATCGGAATGGACCAAAGATTCTCGGCCCAGGTCCAGGCGTTGCGCCACTGGTCACCAGGGGTTTCGGGACTGTAAAACCCAGAGGTCGCCCATACGGAAGGCTTACCCAAAGGCAGCTTGCCTGCAAGCGCTGCGGAGGATATGCACAAAACACGCACCACTGTATTATATATATATATATAAATATATATATATATACATATATATACATACACACATATTTATGTGTTCCAGGTTCTTTAATTCCGCCCCACCGCCCCCCCCCCCTCGGCACTCCCCACCCTGGGGTATACCTTCGCAGAGACGGCTTCGGAGGAGCCTTGAGCTACACCGGCTGCTCTCCCACCGCCAAGCCTTCCGATGCCTCCGCCAGGACCGAGGGTATTCGACCGAAGAAAATCGTCGGCAAGTCCTTTGCGTCCCCCAGTAGTGCCCTTTTGCTCTTTTTGGGTTTCAGGGTTCTTAAGGGTACCCTTATTCAAACCTCTCTACTGGAGGACCTATCAGTCAGTGGAAAGCCGGGGTTCAAAGGGTTGGGTTGCAGGCAATTCCACCGGAAACAGCTCATTTGGGGTGTTTTGGGGCCATGTCCTGTAGATTTTCCTGTAACCAAACCCTTTGAGGGTTGTAGAATCCTTGTTTTTTGTGTAATACCCATGGAATCCCCAGTACCTGCATCAAGTGTCGCGAATTGTGCCGCCCATTTTTTCTGCTGGGGGGCCTCTAAAAGAAATTCCATTTTGGTTTCATTCTTCGCTCTCGCCCAAAGCGCAGAAATTGCAAGCCAGGCGAAGCAGTTAGCAGGGGAAAAGCCACGTAGAACAGCAAGGGAAACAGATGGAAAGAGCTTTTTGTCACCTTACCCCTAGCTGGTGGTTGGTGGCTTGGACCTCAATGGGTTCGTTTCCCAGTTGAAACTAGGGTTCAAATTCCCAAGCCACCAATGAGGAATCTGAATCCGCCACTTTTAGCGAGTTAGAATCCAGGCGCCAAAGCTTTGACCAAGCCCTCCCCCACCTCAGGCCCAGATTCAAACCGCGCCAGGGGCTATCCTTTCGCATCGCCCAACGCTGGGGTGGCAACCCCGGACGTGTCCAAACGCCTGCTCCTGGCGACTTCTCCTAAGGCTCCTGTGCCCCGGCGTCAGGTGCGGGGTTTTGCCCATGAAAGCAACCAGTTGCGGCTTTGTTTGCGTGTTTCCTTGGAAATCACACGGGAACCACACGAGAAGGTCATGGGAACAACTTGAGAACCACATGAGAACAGCATAAACTTACTTTGAGAAGAGCATGGGAACCGTATGGGAACAACAGGATGAACCACATGAACCATAGCCACGTGGGGATAGGGGCCCCTTAAGATGGGCGCGCTCTGAAGAGACCTCCCTTAGCCGCTTGCCGAGGTGAATTATGGCGATGCCTCTTCCCGCACACCCTGCCAATCCCCACCAAGCTGGACCGCGGACGTGCCATCACCTTGCAGGCCCTTGTGATCGCCTGGGAAGCGTGGAGGGGCCCATACGTTCCGAACACATGCATTGGTTTGTGTTCCTTCTTTCTTTTTGCCAAGAGTACGTTCAACATGGCAAATTGCTGTCCGACTTGCAGAATCCCCACAAGCAGTGATGATTGCAGATGTTTCCTTATTTTAGGCCACCCTGACCGGCTAGAAAACCGTGCATTGCCACAGTCACCCGGGTTTGTTCGACCGACTGGCTGCTGATTGCACCCTGAAATCGCACAGGGCACGGATGAATATGCGCAGCATCTTGGCTGAAAGAGCTTTCTGAGTTCCTGGACTTTCGACTTTTCGGGATATCTGGCATGCCGAAATGTGCAGACAAAGCCGAGATAAGCCGAGACAGAGACCAGGTCCCCCAGTAGTGCCCTTTTACCAATCCTTTTTTTGGGGGAGGGCAAGCCCCTACTAAAATAGGCTACAGAGAAAAGAAAATGGCACCCTTGTTCTAACCTCTCCACTGGACCTAGGAGAGAGACGAGAAAGACGATTCGAGGCCTTCCTGGGGCATCCCCCAAGTGGCACTGAGGCTTCGTGTCAGCGGCCTCACCCAGTAGTGGCATCTCGGCAATAGGGTCACCGGGGCTTGGCGGGCTCACTCTGTGCGATAGAAAACTCCACGGCATTTCTCAGAGAAGGCGCCTTTCACGGTGGCATCCGAAAGAGAAGCCAAGGAAAGTTGGAGGTTTTGGATATGTGATCTTGTTCTCCAACTTGGCTTTGGTGCATTTTGCCAAGGGCTGTTCGGACTGAATAACTTTTTGCCAACTAATGGGTTTTCCAACTATGTGGCAGTGGCTCAAAAAACCGGTACCAACATGGAACCCTGCTAAGTGGAAACATGGACCAAAACCTGCGTAACCCCTCCTGTTTAATTTTGAGCCACACCCATGTGATCTTGTTCTCCAACTTGGGCTTCAAGCCCTTTCTTCTCTCTCTCCGACTTTGGCTATCGCTTCCGGCGGGACAGCCACAACAAGAGTGTAACACACGTGCCCCCTGCATGTGGAACGAGCTTCCACCTATGAGTGCTGCAAGATTGTTGGTTTCATTATTCCGAGTGGCGCGTGTCTGTGAATTGCGAAGCGATCTACACATGGTCAGGATATCGGTTGCTTGCTGGTTTTTGACAATAGCAGCGCACCATTTTTTCGTGATGGGTGAATCATCATTTGGAAGTGTTAGACTTGTAATCCCTTCCACGTTTTAATAAATGGATCCTACTGTGGATGGACAAATTCTGCACCGCCTGAAAGATCCTGGAATGAACGGTTCTCCTGTAAATACCAACAAACAATAACTTCCCATGGTTTCAAAGTGGTGCAAACTGGATTTCGCAACCATCCACAGAGTGTATGTTATGAGGGGGCTGAGGGGATTCTGTCTACTTGTCCGTGAGGGGCTGAGGCTTGGACCCACCGATTCTCCAAATCTTCTCATCAGATTCAGTTTCCTCAAGATGGCAACCACCAGGGAACGGGGAAATGTTCTCCACGAGCGCGCGCATTCACAGCTTTCTTGGTTCCCAGCCGTCCGGTAGCTCTTCTTTTGGTTTCGTGGGTAGTTTCTCATTTAACCCACAAGTTTGTCAGCCCAGATTTGCCTTGGTGGCTCCCCGCCATCCCCTTAATTGGCCTTTTAGCTTTTTAGTGTTTAGTGGGTAGTTTCACGTGAACCCACTAAAAGTTAAACTTCTAGCAAGGGATCTGAAAACGGAGCGCCCAGATTTGCGGCGTTTCCCCATGGGCCGCCGCAGGCATGCTGCCGACATCTCCGTCCGTGGTGCCCCGCCGTCAACGAGATCCATCCACCATGGCCGGAATGAGCCCAGTCAGCCCAGAGGCCGGAAACGGGCCCTTGGGCTCCAAACATAGCCGTTGAGTGGAGGTGCTGCCACGTGGCTGTGGTTGTCAAAACCGTTTTGGTATCCCATTTTGGTTGGTAGGTGAATTCACCACCCATTGTAGTGGGGATTGGGATGTTCACTGGGGGTGCGGGATTTTGACCCATGGCCACATGGCTTACCGGGGATTGTAATATATGGCCTAAGTAGCCCTTTGCAGCTATTCTGGTACAATCAGTCGAATTTTGGCGCTAGAAATCATGCGGTCTCCCCCGCCTGTCCGCTGGCTACATCAAGAGGTTGTTTTTTGTGGCTGGGCCTGGTTGATGTCTTGGGGGGTGGAGTGACTGATGTCCACAAGTTGGTAGATTGCTTACGGGACAGTCAAGCAAAGTTAATGAATAAACACGTCTACACAGTACGCGTTTCACATGTTAGATAGGTCCTGTTAGTGTTGCCTTAAGAGTGGGCTCAGGTTGTTCCATGCAGGATCCCATAGGCCGACAGGTGTGCTACACCCCCTTTTGACCTGGCTTGTGACCAACGGCGTGTTTGCACTTCAAAACTTGACGTGCTCCGGGAGGAGCATCTGGATATGGGTCAAAATTAAATCACCAGGGGACCGCATGTTGTAGTCCATGTAGGGTTCCATTTTGGTACCTGTTTTTGACCCACAGCCATCTCAATTCCTGTGCAGGTGAAGACGCTTCGCCAACTCATGGGATCCCAGGCGCGAATCCGGATCTCAATTGTGTGCCGAAAGGGTTGGCTCACGCTGCCGGTCTCCCCTAGCGTTATTTGTTTTTTGGAACCTATCACTAAGTACCAATAACTTTGTTATTTGTGTCCAGGGTCTTGAGCAAATGGCAGTAAATGGGCTGTTAAGCTGTCTTATTTTCCGCAAAGGACACGTAGTTGGCCCCCAGAAAAAGTCGGACAGAGGTTTAGCCCGCGGGGAGTAATGGAGATGGCAGCCGCTGCCATCTCAGGGTTCCTCGCAACCGGCGCGTCGACCTTCACTTGGTGGCTCCAAGCCATCCCCTTAGCCTTTTAGTTTTTTCTTGTTTAGTGGTAGTTTCCATTTTACCCACTAAAAGTTAAGCTTGCGGGGGATTTGAGGGCAGCCCAGTTCATGTTTCCCAAAAAGCCTTGCGCTGCTCAATCACCGTGTCATGTCACACTAGTTGTAGGACTCTCCTTTGTCCATAGTTGTGTCAAAAGAGAGTTGCATGACTCGCGCTTTTGCCCATGCAAACTGTTCGTCAAACTTTTGGTGGGAAGGATTTCCCTGAATCCCTTCCAGCGCGGTGTGGAAGGCAGCCTTTCGCTGAAGGCTGGGATGAATGTTCATAGCAAAAGCCAAGACCGGTCTACAGCACGGTGGATCCATTTACCTGTAGGTAGCCAAGGGAATCACCTGATATAAGAAGCAGAAGGACAATAGCGCGCAGGGTTAGCTACCAAATTGCAAAGGCTTACCTAAGTTTTCAGGGCTTGCAACTGGGATCCACTGGCTAGGCTTTGCTTGCTTGCAACCGTCCCAGTTGTCTACGGGGCCTACGCTTGTGTTGCGAACAATCTTGGCGCAAGGATCCTTCAGTTCATCCTTTGGTAGGAATGCTCGAGGATTGGTCTGCACCAGGCACCCAGCTGCCCCTCTCTACCCCTGTGCCGGTTTCCTTGAGTTCTTTTGAGGTTTTGGGGAATTGAGCATGGCCAGTATAGTACGTAACGTTCCCCATCATGTAAGCCTGGTAAGGATCCCAAAGGGTTACTTACTATAGTGGCAAAACGCCGGAAGGAAGCACTGAAAAACCTAGGATCCCTTTTCTAGGTTAGCTTCCTTTTCCACCATCCCTTTTTGAAATTTGAAGGGAGTCAAAGGGATAACCTAGGGTTCAGCTTCCCGGCTAGGCTCCCCTTTTGGCATAAGGGAGCGAATGGGGAAGCCAATTCGCTCGCAGGGCTTGGAGACCGGGGAAGAGCTGGCAGCCACTTGGCGAACGAGCTTTGGTGTCCGGTTGACAGGCTTGCTGGCTCTAAGGGAAGCAACTCAAGGAATGAACCCATGGACCTAGGTGTCCTTTTTGGTTGTTTTGGTAGAAAAATAAATGGCCCCTGTTTGCCTGGTTTAACCATCTACCAGGGCCATTTGTTTCCCCTAAAAGGACACCTATGTCCATGGATCCCCTTGGAAAATATGTCCGGTGTTGCTTTATAGTCATTCCCTTCCCTGACCACCCGCAAGTTAAGGACCCCCCGAAGGCTCAAGCGGGGTGCTTTCAAAACGGCCAGGCTCATTTGAGGCGCGGGAAGAAACTCGCAAGAGCTTCACCGCTGAAGAAGCTACGCATCCTTGGCACCCTGAATGGAAGCCAAATGGAAAGTAATCATTGCGCGGCAATGTTGCGAATAAAAACGCCCCCCCCCCAGCAATTTAGTTGGACCCAATAGAGAGCACCGGCAAAGCAATTTCAGGGGTCAGACTGGCCTCCCGCAGGTTTAGTGTTGGTTTGTGCTGCCTTGGCACTGGCTGAGAATTGCTTTGTGTTGGTTTAGCACTGGTATAGTATTGCTTTGTGCTGGCTTAGTATTGGTTTGTATTGGTGGAGTAGTGTGTAGCCGTAGTTCGTTTCTTTCTTCCAAAAAGTATTGTACCCCGTACCCCGTTTCATGTTTTGGGGGGTAGGGAAACCCCGTTTCATTTTTGGGGGCAGGGAATAGTCCAGGCCTGTTGTTGCTGTATTTGAAATCCTGGGACTAATCTGGCACCAACTTCACCCAGCTCTGGCAAACTGTTCATCAGGCCTCCTTTTAAAGTACGTCAAATTTGGTGTGACTTGAAGCTGCCAAATCCGCACGCACCGCACAAGTACTGCGAAGGGGGCCCGAAAAATGAAAGGAATGGGCTCAATAGTGTTGAATTGACCGTCGATTCAGGCTCATCATCAATGGAACCAAGCCAGGTAAACGTTCCAACATTGCTGTTGAAGAGGTCACGCAACCCCTAAAATGGAACCGCGCCAGGTAAACGTTCCAACATTGCTTCCATCCAGCTGCAATGTTGCTGAGGTCAAGCAACCCCCAAATTTGTTAACTCGTCGGTTCCCTCAGCTTGGGGACTAGTGGAAGCGTGTGACGGGAGGTCTCACACTTCCAGATACTCGACTGGGTAGATTACGGTTTGCCTGTGTTTGCGACACCCTGGGTGCCATTGCTTCGTCATGAAGAGCCGTTGCGCTGGGTATTCTTCACGGCTCAGTGACCCAACACCATCGAACCCCACGACTCAGCACTACACCAAAAGCAAGCAAGATCCTGTGTGTACATATATACCTGAGGCACCCAACATGCCTTTTTTTAAGGTACGAGAAAAAAACGCTCGAATTACCGATTTCTGCTCGACCCCCAAAAAAACGCTCGCCCCCCCGGAAACGCTCGACCACATCCCCTTCTTCCATCCAGAGGAAGGCGGGATTGTTACTTTTTTTTTAAAAAAAAATTTGCACTCCTTTGCAAATAGTTGCGCTCATTTTGCGGATATTTGCGCTCGTTTTGCACCTCGATTTCTGCTCGCTCCTTTTGAACATTCAGCGACCGATTATGTTGGAGGACCGGCCAGCCCGGTTTTGGGAAAAACGCTCGAAGCAGGAAACAGTTTACGTTTACCATATTTTGGTGACGACCCCTGGTTTTGCAATACGTTTGGGCTAAGGGCAGAAATTTATGTAACGAAGGGTGCTCCAGGTATATATATATATATATTTATATTTATTTATCTAGGTACATCATCATTCACATGTTGTACATTTTTGACCATGTACTATACCTTCCCTCGAGGGTTCCCTCCAAGAAAATCTTGATCTTCCAGGTACCCCTGGATGTGGAAGCGTACACGCAGGTGACCTCAAGAAGGTGTAATGTTCGCCCAGGCTTACAGAACCTCTTGGTCGATTCACAGGGGGGGTTCCCCTTTTCAGTGAGAATCCTGGACGGTTTGCTATTGGGTTGCCAAAGCCCCGCTTCTTTCCAGCGATGTCTTGGCCGACTTGTTGATGGTGGAAACCAAATACACATCATACCCCTGTGGAAATGAACGCGGAACCCCAAAAAGAACCTCCCCCAAGAGGAGTTTCCTCCACGAATAGGAGTTTTCTGGGTTCCATGTTCATTTGTATGGGTGTAACTGGGCAGAACACCCCATGAGGCCAAAGGAGACGCCTTGAATTCAATACTGTACCCGCAAGGAAACGGAAAACCCCGTCGCCGGCCTCACCTGAGCCTCACAATCCACCACGCGGCCATTCGGCAATTCACTTGCCGAATTCCTGAACTTTCGACTTTTGGGGTCAAAAGTGAGGCAAAGAATCCCCCCCCCAAAAAAAAAAATGAAAAGCAAACAACGACATGGGGCGCCTGGTTGTCACATTCCTTAATGATTTTCACCTTTCGGGTTTCCCTGATTTGGGTCCATCGTCAAGCTTCGAACAGCCCCAGGGCAAGTGAGAGACACTTTCGCTCAGAAACTGACTAATAACCCCCGTCCCATTCTTCAGGGGGGTGTTCCCTCCAAAAATGGTCTGAATCCCCACTAAAAGGCAGACACCCCCCAGATCAAAATCAACCTGGGGTTGACATTAACATGGAAGTGCCTAGCAGAAAGACGACTTTCCTCTTGGAAAGGGGCCAACTGTGCACCATGGTGGGAAGGTCAGTCGGAAGCTCCTTTCATGGTTGTCGTTGGGAAACATTTGAATCATTTGTGCTTATTGTGGTTGAGTGGTTGAAATCCCACCACTTAACGGCCAAAATTTCAATTGTTGCTCCCCTTCCAACGTCAACCAAGCTTTTGCCTGCGGAGCTTGGGGCCTGAGGCACGCTTGCAAGCAGCAGCTCCCGAAAGCTACGAGGACTGAGCTCGCAGGCGCGCGCGATTCGGCGGGGAAGCTACCTTTGTTGAGGCCTGAAGGTGCCTGCGCTGCCAGAAAGCCCTCAGGCCCCGGATTAATAAACCCCTAATAAATGAATAGGGGGGTGTCCCCTTTTGGTGGGGAGTCATTACTTTTGGAGGGACCACCCCCCCTCAAAGAATGGGACGGGTTTATTAATCCTGGCTCACCATTGAGGGTCATGAATCCGCAGGTCCAAGAACGAAATGCGGGGTGCATGAAGCTTAAAGTCAGGTCCCATGGGCTGCTGAGTTGCAACGCATGGTTGTTTTTTTGTGTCGGGGCCTCGCGTTTGTTGATTGACTTTGAGACTTATAAGGGAAGATCATGCACATGATCTCACTGCAGTTTGTTTGGCAATGTACAAAAGCAGTGCAAAAACTGACACACACACACACACACACGCACAGCTCGCTATGCATGAGTTTAGGGATTGATGCGCATGCAACATATTTCGATCCAGGAACTCCAAGCCTCGTTTCACGCGGGATGCTTTACACAAAGCGTCATTGGCCTTTGCTACCTTTTCAAAGTGCATTTTTTGTGATGAAACTACGTCTCTTGCTTTCAACACACCTCGCAGAGGGATGTCCGCTGCTTTTCAAATACCAGCGGATGCGGGGATTTGCACAAAATAAGTGGTAGCCACCGGGGGGGGGGTGAAATCTGATTGAATCCCTTTGGAGGAGGGAGCGGGAGTTGGTTTCCGGTGCGCGGCAGGCCTACCAAGACGCATCGTCACTGAAGACATCGTGCACTTGCGGGTGTTTTTGCACAGGGTCAGTATGGGTCAGTATAGAGTGGCGTCCCTCCAAGTGAAAAAAGACCTGACCCGGCAAAAGCGCTGAATGATCACGCCCAAGACGGGCTGTACTGCTGGGTGGTCCGGAGGTTCAGTTGTTGGACCGACCATCCGTTTGCCTAAATCTCTCCCATCGCTTCCGGGCCGGCCTCTTCGCGCGCAGATGCGCGCGCCTTTCCTCAATTCGGGCTGCGAAAACTTTGCCACCGTCCGAGCGATGAAAGACTGTTCTCGGGCTGACTTGACCACAATGTTAACCGCATGAAGCTAGGCGGTGTCCACCCCAACTGGCAGCTGCCACAAGCAAACGACATGAGAATCACATGGAGGGCTTCTGGGGGGGACAGCAACCAACAAAAACTGCAGACACTGGCTATGGCAGTTGAAGCTGGCCGATCGGCTGAAGCATACCTGTCAGCATCAATCTTGCTCCAATATGCTTTTTCAGCATACCCCAGGCTCCCATGATGGAGATTCCTTTCTTAGGGTGTCCGATGCTTAAACGGTACGTTGCGTGATTTGGAAATTGTTCATTGGGAGCTCTAGATCGAGTTAACCCCGACAAACTTCGACCGGTTGCAATTCGCCCAGTCGATGGGACGAAGTGTTCTTCGGTGAATTTGCGGGCGGGGGAGGGGGCCTTCCTCCAAGTGCTTGAGTCGGGTTGCTGCATTGGTCCTGAAATTCAGAGGCGGCTTCTTTCACTGAGAGGGCAAATCGAGTGACGTATGTGCAGAGTGTGGGCAATGCACAATTTGTTATAAGTGCGAGCCTGTTCAATGTTGGGGCTGTGCCCTTTCCCACCCCAGGCAAACACTGTTTCTTGAACGGGCCGGACGTTTTGAAGAGGAAGCCATCCAAAGAGTTCCTAATTGGCCGTGGACATTGGGTCAAGCTTGAGCTGCACCCTGCGGCGATAGATTTCGATGCCAGCACCAGCCTGTGTGTCAATCAAAGGGACTGGGACGAAGGGATCCATGTGGAAGATGGGGGGAGGGAGGGGAGGGGGAGGGAGCCCAAATAAGCCCCTAAACCTCTAATAAGGCCTTATTTGGGGCTCATTGGGGCTCCCTCAGCCCCCCCTCCCTGCCCCCCAGCCGGTCGTCCATTCCCTTTGTGCATGGATCGCGTGTGCTGCTGTCCATTTGTAGAGACCCGGCAGTGCGATTGCTGCACCGCAGAGTCGTCGCGCTTTGTCAAAAACCGTTGGCACTTCAGCGACGCTATTGGATCCGAGCACGTGGGATGTATGTTTAGTTGCACTGTTGCGGCTAGGCTTGCCATGTCAAGAGATGGGAATGAGTGCCCAGCGCCTCCAAGATCTTTCGCCATCAACTCTGATGTGCCCTCAGAATGTGTGCAAGCGAAACCATGGATTTAGACGTTGGTAGATCGAAAGGGGCCGTGTTTCTTTGTTTGGGATATTAGTGATCAGGACTTGTGGGAGTCGCACCAATATGCATCAGGGGAAACGTCAAGCTTCGAATTATCAGGCACTTTCACCCATGCCGCAATCGAAGTGCAGCTGTGGACCTTGGTAATTCCTCGCCTGTCGGCCATCAGTTGCTTCCCCGGCTTCCCCGACAGCGGTAAACTGAGCTGAGAAGAACTTGAACTCCTGGCGCCCACTGCAGTGCCATGCGTTCAGCTCACATTTGTATCCTGTTTGGCAGGAGTGGACTTGATGCTTCCATATGATCGCTGGAATCAAAGGGGATTTAGGATCTAGACTTCCTCCCATGTGGAGTTACAACCAGGGCAACGGGCACCCGAAGCTGCTGGGCCCCTACTTACAAATAGCCGACTCGAATCGCGGTGTCGACAACCGAAGCTTTGGCAAATGACAGGCATCCCCTAGGTCCTCCAAGCACTGTCATGTTCAAATTACGGGCTTAAATGGAACGCTCGCACGCCAGCCTAGCAGAATGAGAATGATGCTAGCGCATGTGTTCTCTTGTGCAGGGGTATCTTTTTGCAGCCAACAACTTGGCAGTCGTTAGCTTGACTGCTATTGGGTTGGATCTTCACTTGGGTTTTCCACTAAGCCCCCGAAAAGCGACACTTTTTGCAGGGGGGTCGTTACAGCAACCAGGTTGGCGGAGCTTGAAGCTTCAAACTGCCGGGGTGGCAACACCGCGGCTGGACGTATGGCCGGCACGGCGCTCGCTGACCGGAACCTGGTCACGTGAACTTGGGACCTGGACCTTAAAGCCTCGTGTCGGTTCGCTTAGAGCAGTGGCTGGCTATTCGGTACCGGATCTTTGGAATGGTGGCTTTGTGGGAAAGAGTGGAATTAGACTTTTGGACCCATACTTTTTTATTGAAAATTGGATTTCCCCTGGACCCACACAATTATTTGATTTTTTGGCAGAGAAGTCTCGCCAGCAAAGGTTCGGCCCCAAAAGCGGCTCCAGCGGCTTTCTCCCCTGAGCTTTTTAAAAGATCTCCATTTTGCAACCATTTGGAACATGTTGCTGTGGGTCGAAACCAATGGGATCCCATTTTGGTAGGTAGGTGAATTCACCACCCAGTTTAGAACCTAGTTTAGTGGTTGGATTGGGATGTTCACTGGGGGTAAACCACCATTTACAAGTGGCAATGTTCAGGTGTATAATGTAAGGATCCCTCAGGAGCACGGTGCTATGCAAAATGCATCTTGCAAATTGAGCCCTTCCCGCTGACACTGGGATAATCACTCCTGTGAAATGCGCGACATAGTTTTTGAGCTGCCTACGAGAACGATGCTGCAGTGCTTTCCCTGACACAGGGGCCCACACTTCCCAGGCACCCTTCAGCCCACCTATCTCTGAAGGAAAAAGGCCGGAGGCAGTTTTCGGTTCACTAGATAGATGGAACTGCAGCACCCTCCACCCTCCCTTAAGGTAGGGTGGATGTTTTATATGTCTGCTTATTTCACTGCAATTTGCTTCCAAAGAAACACCTTCGTGCGGGCTCGCTCGGTCATTGATTCTCTCGCTCCCTAAGTTCCTGGACTTTATTTTTTTGAGGAAGATCACTTTAGTTGTAATCCAAGAGTTTCGGCTTTGTCTGGCCACTCTACTCGGGAAGTGAGTTGTTGGAATTCTTCGCGGGCATTGAGCGATGCTGTTGCGGGGATGACGCGCAGGATGAGGGGGATGGAGTGATAGGAGATTCATGGCGACAGATGAGTCCAAGGCCCCCAGTAAAGGCCGAGAGGTCAGGTCTGGGCGAAAGTTTGAAAGGCGACAGCTGAGGCGACCGTTTGTTAAGTTGACTGGTCGCTGGAATTCAGAGGTGTTTTTGACCTTGCGGACTTCTTGGCCCTTCAGACATCGAGATCTGACCATTTGCGAATCGGTCAATGGCAAAGCCAAGATGGGAAACTGAGGTGAACGGCTCAGAGAGCATTGATGGCCGTCCTATCTTATCAGGTTGTGAAGCAGCGTTATACGACAAGGAACGATATGCGGAAGGGTCAAAATGTCCAGGAAGCGGAAGCAGCCGTTTCGCTGCTTGAGACAACGCATATATATCGCCGAGAAACTTCCTCTCGGGCGAAGGCAGCCAGGGCCCTCGTTGTTCCAAGTCCGGATCTACGGAAACCTGCACTCGCGCTGGTGGCGCAACCATCAAAAATCCCGGGGGCGAGGCTGCCTTGGAAAAATGTTTTATGAGCCCTGCACAGGAAAACTTGCGGGGCTCCTCGAGCTGCAGCGACTCGAATCCGCCGCGCAGCGCAGAAAAGAAAAGCCGCCCGGAGCCGTGAGGATCCGGGGCCCGGAGCCAGTTCCACCACTCCGGGAACCGCTAGCATGGGGTGACGCAAGGGGCTTCCTTTGTAGTGGCCTTTGAGCAGAGAGGATTTGGGATAGGATTTGCCAACACTCCGCTTTTTTTAACGGATAAAGGAATTTCACGGGGGGATCAATGGTTCAGTTTTTTTCCACCGATTCCCCAAATCCAACCGTGGCTTACTCAGATCCAGATGGCAAGAGGTGAGTGCGATAGATGTTTGGAGGTGGAGGATTTTTAAGGCTGGGAGGCGATATTGGAGGTTTGGAGGTGATTTTCGGAAGCTTTGGGTCCGTTTTGAGGGTTTGTGTTGGTCGTCGGGCCAGGATGGTAGCCTGTCTTAGCGAAGTTCAGCCCCTGCCCTTCAAGTCCTTTTCCATTCTTTTCAACCATCGTTCTATTCAAAAACGGACCTGTTTCCCCTGGGTGTTTGATGGTTCCTGAAAGGAAGGATTCCTGGAAAGACTGGGGAAGGTACCCCTCGAACCCTGGGTTGATTAATTAAAAGCCCGCCCCCTTCCTTCTTGGAAGCTACAAGAGCCAATCAAAAGGCATTAATGAAGAGCCTTCATCAGGGTCCTACGGTGGATGGACTACATTCTACACCAGTGGCTTGGCGGTTTGTCCCCAGTATTCATGAGTAGGTGTTGTTCTTGTAGAGCCGAAAAGCCGCCCGGTGCGCCAGGACTCGCAATGGAGATGGCGGGTTTCTCAGTTTTGGGCGGGCCCCGAATCAAGAGCTTGGTGCAGATGGCTTCCCAAGTTCTTGGTGGCGGCGTCCATGATTGGGTTGAGCGTACTTTTTTGGGGGGTGGCAAAATGCATTTGGGTTGGTGAAAGTGAGCTCCGGTAAGGCATGCTAGGGAGGTTTTACGTGTGAAGCATGTGCGGCACTGGGTTCAAAAACTTATTCCCGCTTGAAAAGCGCCAGGATGCTGTTGTTGCGGCTGAATGGCTCATGTGCGGCCAAGCAACCACCAATGCACAGTGCATCCATACGTGACAGTTGCGCGACAATGATTGCTCCCGCTTAGGCTTGCTCTTGCATATTCCAATGGCCACTGCTTGCGATTAATTTTGGCTTAGAACACTCACGTGCTGGGCCAGAAGGTACCACTCATGTGTAGGTACTTGAACCCCGCCCTCCCTCCGCGGGAAAATCCAGGGATTGCCGCTCATGGTCAAGAGGGTTTTGGGCTCGGTGAGGCGGATGCAATGATTGCAAGGGTCTACATGCTTGACTGCTACTGGGTTGGATCTTTAGACTTTAACTTTTTTGGAAATCAAGGGGTTCTCCACTAAACCCACAAAAAGTGAAACACTTTTTGCAGAGGGTTCAACAGCAACCAAGCATGCGAGTTCGCAGCTCCGCATCTTGGTTTGGACTTGGATGCATCTCCGGTGGATCGCGGCGTTCAGCCTTGGACGCGTAGTTTGGTGTGCCGGCCGCAAGGGGCTCTAGGCGCGGCAGGGGGCTCGGGCCCGAGGTGGTGTGATCGTAGACGTTTCCTGTGATAATTTGGGTTGGTCAGGAAGCCAACCCCGGATCCATGGTACATGAGATAATCAAGAGAACCACCCCTTAGCTACTATACATGTCTTGCTACAAGGAAAGGCCAGGAGTGCACAGTATGCAAGGTTCAAGTCTTAGTCAGCTGGGCACGGGCTCATTGCAATGTCGATCGGTGGGAGGTTGAGTTTGTTGTTTGTGTTTTTAAGAGGGGAGTGGTACTTGGTGAAGTACCGTTTGGTGAATTGTGTGAGCCCACGTCAGGCAGAATGTGGTGTGACTGCCCTGGAGCTTAAATCGCTCGTTTGACTTCCCGGCATCGCCTTTTTTTCGGCACCCCCTCCCCCAGGCTTCTCTCAGACCCAGTTTGTTTTGGGCAATGGCAAATGGACAGGTCCCCAGAACAAACATAGACCCAAAGAGTCTCAACTGATCCGTTTCGCCTTCACAACAGGTGTGTTGCAAATTGTATTCAGAACCGCTAAACTGTAGAACCTCAAGATCAGCTCAGACAGTCTGTGAGTGTGCAGAGTTTATTTTCCGCCGCGTGAAGGACATGGTTGGTGGCTGTGAGGACCAGGGCAGGCCGGGCATCTGAAACATTTGGTTGCCCCTTCGAAGTTTCACCTTTCAACTTTCAAAATGAACCCTTTCACCACTGGTGAGGAACAAGTGCTTATTATTTGCAGAGGGTTTTGACCAAACCGGATACAGTTCCTGAAAGGTTGCCCGAACTCAAGCAACCTGTCTTTGTTGCATGGTTGGATTGCTTTTGACTGAGATCGCATTGTGCAGTTTCCATGTCGGGGAAGCTGACCGCCTGAAATACGCGCTGGCTTGTCCAAACCGCCCGTGGCCGATGGCCGATTTCGTTGCTGACGGAGGTCCGCACTGGGTCCATAGGTAATTAACCGGGGAGAAGCCATGTTCCAAGCGTACTTCAAGGAGAACTGAAAGCACTGGGTGAACTCTAGCCTGTACTTTCCAGATGAATTTCGGAGCCACGCTTGCGGGAGAAGGCTGTAGGATCTCCTTCGCAGGGTCTATGTTATTGAGCCAGAGACCAAGGCCCCACATCCCGACAGCCTGCAGCAAGCTCATGGCCCTTGAACAATCAAGGGTGGGTTAGGGGGGGTTTGGGGGTGGGGGGTTAGGGTAGGGAGGGTAGGGGTAATTGGGGGGTTGGGGGGTTTCCGGGGGGTTGGGGGAGGGTGCTTGTTTGGCAATGCCAGGGCGACAAAGAGCAAGCACAAGGGGCATTGATGGTGGCAGGTACTGCGCGTTTTGGATTTGGCGCATGGTCAGTTTGCAATAACTGGACCAATATATCGCTTGGTGCCTGATGCAAGTAGGGCACATCTTTTGGCGAAACCACCCACCCACCCTCAAATGTTCTTGCCACCTGTTCCTCAAGTTTTCTTGCCACCTGTTCATGAGAGCATGTCATTTATCAATCGACAGTTTTGTCCCAACTTAAATTGGCCACGGCTACGGTCAGGAATTCCAGAAGGAGTTCAGACACCAAGGCCTGGAGACGCAGTGCATACGATTGCATGCATATCAGCCAGCGGGGTCAAAGCAAAGAGGAAGCCATGCGTACGTCACACTGGAATGCGCATTATATATTGTTTATGTACAAATATACGTACATATCTAGTGGTATATCTGTCAATATGGCAAAGTATTGTAGGGTTGCTTTGTTCCTGTGCGTCCTGCCTGGAGTCAATCAAGCGCGAATCATGATCCGTTGCCGGTGCGGAACAACGTGCCGAGGCAAGTCAGGAAGGGTTTGCACTGAAGGTGGGTGCGTGTTTGTTCAGATCAATTCGTGAGGAATCGCAAACAAGAGCAGATGAGAATGCGTCAAGCTTACGGCTACCCCCTTTTTCAGTCCATTTCTGGGGTTAGCCAGGTGTCCAAATCATCCCCGCAACTGTTAAGAACATGTTAGGTTTTTAGAGGAGCATCCGCAAGATACAACGCTCCCAGGAGTTTCCGCCTGTCAGGTGCCGTCAGACCTCTCAGACGGCTCCACCCATGATGATCTACAGAGGCGCGATCCACGCGCGAAATGGATTTTGGCAGTGACAATTTGCGTGCCACGGTGGTTTCCCTTTCACTTTCAGATTTTCATTGAACACATTCCAACTAGGGATATCTTGAAGCAAAAGACCCCCAAACAAGCTTTGTGACTGGTTGACTTCGGGCTAGTTGTACCTGCCTGAGGCAAGCGTGTCTTACATTTGTGTATGGGAGAGGCATGTTCTCTCTTGGGTGTTGCTTCCATCCTTTGTTTTGTCGTGGTTTGGCGCTTTGCACTAAGCTCGCACCTGAGCAGTGGATGTCACCACTTTCCGTGTTGTCCAGTTGGCTTTCCACTGAAACTGGGTAGCTATTGGTCGGCATGGGTTGTTTTTTTTTGGAGGCCTAGAACCAATGTACCGTGCCTCCCTTGCAATCTGCAAGGTGCTGGGACGCGGAAGCACCGTAAAGTTATGAGCCTAGAACCATGTCGCCACTGCATGCCAACCCACATGTGGTTCAGCTTTCGCACATGCACTTGACAAAGCCTTGGCACATTATTTAAACTACCTGCGAATAGCTCTTAATCTACGTCGCTGTAAATGTGTCCTTACTCCCTGTGCCAGGGGGGGTGGTTTCCTTTGTGGCGCCTACTTCAGATTTCAGGGAAGGGCTAAAGATCCGATCCCCGTCTCATCCATTTTGATGCAACCCAATGATCGAAGAACGAGAAGTTTTTTCGATTTTTGGGCGCCGCCAACCATTTCAAAGTCTTGACGTACGCATGCCTCGGCGGTGAAGGATCATGTGCCGAGAGGAAGCCTACCGGTTGCTTCCCCTCTTCAACTTTTTTTGGGGAAGGGTTCCATTTGAAACTCAAAAAAGGTGCCCTTTCTTTCCCATGGCCGCTACAATCCCACTGGCCTTCGGGCGAGTAGCGAGCCGAAAGCCGAAAGCGATCTCTTTGCCTCGCAGCTTCCATAGGCAGCAGAAGTCAGAGATGAAGAGTCTCGAGGCGCCGGCGTGAGGTTTTGAGGTTTTCTTTCCCAGAATGAGTTCCCCTTTTCAATGTTTTCTTGCTTTTTGGGGGTTCCCTTTGTTTTCCACTAACCAGGCAAACAAAAATAAATAACTATGTTTTTGCTCGGGTCCTAATTCCAGCCAAGTTTTGAGGGGTTCCTATGGTTTCCTTCTGGAATTTGAACATATTTGTTTGGCCAACTTGTTTGGCTGAGCTTTCCATGGCAGTGGTGATGTTTCTTTGTGTTTTTGGTTTTGCAGGGAAATAGATATGGAATTCTGAATCAGCGCTCGTGTCAAGGCAACAGATCGAAAGTCTTTCTTTTTGGGCGCAGGCCTTGTCCTTCGAACTTGGGTGTTCGTGTCGCGTAATGGCCCTTACGCCACCAAAAGGGCGTCAGGCTTGGAGCCTTTGTTGGAAAGGGTCCAAGTGAACAGCTTCCCAAGCTCACAGCAGAGTTTTGAACGACTATCTTTCACAGAAGCAGGGTCCCCCCTTTTTCGGCTGGTTCTGCTTATTAAATGGCCAGGAAGGTTTCATGTATGCTCAACTGTTTAGGCTAAACAGTTGAGCATACAAGTTTAGGGTATTCTGTGTGCTCCTCACTTCCGGCGTTCCGTTTCGGACTTTCTACTTCTTGGGCTTGGACCATTTTACTGGCAAACAGCTGCAAACAAGCAGTTTGCTGACTTCTTTGGCGCCAATCCGCGACAGTGAGACTCCTCAAGGTTTCAAGTAAACAACCCACGTATGTTTTTTGAATGCCGGCCGTTGACCGGCGGCTGGCTCCGTGGACGCGTAGCGCAGGACTTTGCCAAGCCCAAGCGCGAGGCCGGGCCGAGAAGATGGAGTCAGGTCACCAGCAGATCGGCTCGGCTCCATTTTTTTGATTCGGATACGGTGGTTTTACCGGAAAGCCAAAAGGAGAAGCGAAGCTCCAACAAAAAGTACATGTTGCCGGAAAGCCAAAGGAGTTTTAGAAGCTTCACAGCTCCTCTTTCGGCATCTAGTGGCATCACAGTGGCCGCAATTCAGCCCTCGGCGGACGGTTCGGGGTTCGGCCTTGCAAGTTTCTAGCGGTTGATTCCTTTTCTATTCTTTTCAGCCATCGTTCTTTTCAGAAGATTCAGATCCATTTCCCCGGGTTTTTTGGTGGTTTTCCAGAAAGATTCGGATCTCTGGAAAGAATGGAAATGGAAGCTACCCCGTGCAAGTTGGCCAGAATTGGTGCGACGTCCGCGATGACGACGATAGTGACGACCGAGACCTGTGGCTGTCAGCATCGCCGCACCCCCAGACATGGCAACATGTCCCGAATTGGTACTGAACCGTCGGCTTTGCCAGTGACATGCCCAGACACCAAAGCAACCAAAGTGAGTAGAGCAGATAGTGGACACGGATTCCTATGTAGGCAGTTGCTTCTGAGGCTCGCATGACCAAACAATTTTGTGCAAATCTCATCCATAACCCCCGGGGCCAGTTCTTGGCTGAATCGCAACTCAACCTGCCTAGCGATGGCAAGCTTTAGATTTGGACGATGCTAATTTGGTCCCTGTGTATTAGTAGGGTTCTCTGAAGTGAACAAGTCAACGCGGGGGGGCATCCATTCATTCCAATGCGAACAGTTTGCGAACCTGGTTGATTGCTTGCTACTCACCAATGCCAGTTGTTTTTTTTCTTTTTCTTTTTTCTCTCTTTTCGATTTGGTCTTCGGCTGAAACCAAAAGGAAACCTTCAATTTTGGGGTCCCCAATTTTGGATATACAAGATCCGATTTTTGGGAGGGGGAGCCTGTATGGGAGGTTTGGGAGCATTTTTCACCACGATTCCCAGTGCTTCAAGTTACCACTAAAACACAGGCAACCCTTCAGATTCCTTCCCTCTTTCCCATAGATGGTTTCCCCTATAGCGGGGCGCCTGGAAGCGCTGCAATACTCAAAGGGTTGGGCGGGTTGGGTTACAGGAACGTCTACAGGAAAACAGCTGATTTGCGCATATTTGCGCTGCGTTGGCAGATTTTCCTGTAGCCAAGCCCTTTGAAATGCACACCAGGCACAGCCGTCGTTGGATGTTTTTTTCGCGGAACCAGGCCCTTCGCCAAGGAGTCTGCCTCCCCCGCGGTCACGCCTAGCCGCCCGGAAGCCCTGGCTTTTGATTTGGCGCATGCGTGCTTTTGGAGGGTACCATGGCGTTTTGACCTTTCGGTTTTCATGTGTTGAACCTTTTTTAGTCAAGGTTCCAACAAGAATAACCTGGTTAGCCTTGTATTTCCAATTATTGTGGGCTAAAGCGTTAACCGCAGGTGGTCGCTTGTCTTGACTCTTCATAAGTGTCCACTTGGGCCACCATTTTGGCTCAAGTGGACTCTGACCTTCTGTCTTGTAATCTGAAATCTTTCTTTCCCCTCCTATCAAAGCCATGTACGCCCCCGCCTACGCTGGTGCCGCGGTTGCAGAGGCCAAGGCGAAGGCAAAGGCCTCCATGGCGAAGTACCTGGCAAGCCTCGTGAAGAAGGAGGAAGAAGGATGGACCGTCTTGGCTGCTGAGGTCCCTCAGGCACCTGACGAGCGGTTCTTCTCCAGCGCCGATGAGCTGGAGCAGGCCCCACTCATCCCAGCCAAGCGCAAGGCAGAGGACGAGCTGATGGCAGACTCAGCCCCTGGGGTGGCGCAGGTGCCGAAGGCCCTGACACGCCCCCCAGGGGCGTTCCTGGAGCTCCTAAACCCGCCGGAGAAGGATGTTCCCATGGAGGAACTCCTGGCGGAAGACGAGGAGGAGCTCCCGATGTCCGACACCAAGTGGCAGAGACGCCGTGATCTGATGGCGAAGGTCAGGGAGCAGGCGTCCTCGGAGGAGGATGAGGACCCCGCAGCCCCCCCGCCGGGGGGAAGCGTCTTCACCAAGGCCCTCAAAGTCTCTGAGGGCCTTTACCAATTCAGCGATGACCAGATGGCGGGCGACTTCCCGTGTTTTGATGCGACCACGGCCACTAGGCTCCGCCGACTGCAGGCCAAGGACGTCCAGCGGCTCCTGAGAGGCTTTGAGGGCCCCCAACTCAAGCAGGGGGGCCTGGAGCGTGTGGTGGAGGCGTTCTACATCGCCAAGATGAAGTATGAGCATGAGGCCCGGCTCAGCACCCCGGGACAGCAGGTCGGCAAGCGCGCTGGCCTGGGGTATGGGGGCCTGGAGAACCGCCCCCTGGGTAAGGAGCCCACATCCTGGATCTGCCCCTGCTGCACCATGCCCTGGGTGAAGAAGGGCGCCAGGAAGTGTATGGGGTGCGGCAAGAAGACGGAGCCCATTGACATGGCGACCAACTCGGCCACCCTGGAGATGGCGGGCACGCACTGGCAGTTGACGGTGGATGACCAGGGCAATGCGGTCTGGACGGCGGCTCGGTCCGCAGGTGCCGATGGCCCTGACACGGACCGGGCCCGCGACCTCAAGCTCAGCGCCTCGGTGGATGTCAGCGAGCTGGCCACCGACCCGATGGCATGCGAGAACCCGGACCAGGCAAGCTTCTCGGACTTTGTCCCCTCCTCGGTCCGGGCGGTGATCAGAAACTGCCCCATGGAGCTGGACGAGGATTTCCTGACGGCCCCAATGGGGGAGAGGCCTCCATTGCCGGGCGACAAGGAAGAGGGCCAGGAATGCAGGGCCTTCCACCCGTCGGCGGTGAAGGCTTTCAAAATCCAGACCCGGCTCAACGCCACCACCATTGCCCAGGAGGAGGCCAAGAAGGCAGACCAGGTGGCAGCGGTGGAGCGATCCGCGGCGGTCCTCCACGAGCTTCAAGGAGGGGCCATTGATGGAGGAGGCGATGGGGGCCTACTCCTCAAGAATTTGGACTTGGACCTTTTCCGCGAAAAACTGCTGGATAAGCTGGGCGCGGACTGGGGGAGGCCCACACCGGAGCTCCTCCAGGCCCAGACCACTGCGGAGGAGGCGAAGGCAAAGCACCAGGCCAGACAAGCGAAGGGCGCCCACGAGACCAGATCGAGCCCATCAAGCCTCCATTCAGTGCGTGGCCTAACGAGGTCCGAGTTGCCATTGAGACGGGGGTCTTTGAGCCGACCACGGCATGGAGGGATTTCAGCATGGACGACCTCACGTCCCTCACGGACTCTTACCTCGAAGCCAAGGCGGTCATCTCGCTGGGTAGGAACCCCTTTCCGGCGGCCCTCCTGGCAGATCTGCCGGATCTGGCGGGGATCCCCATTCCAAAGGCGGGGGGCTCTGGTGCGGCGCGCCCAGGTGCCGAGGGCCCTGACAGGCAGCCCACCATCCCCCCAGCCTCGGGCTCTGGCGCGACGAGCTCAGGTGCCGAGGGCCCTGACAAGCCGTCTGCCACCCCAGGGGGCCTGGATACCCAGGACCCGGAGGTGCAGCTCGCGGTCCTGCGCTGGATGATGAGCAAACGGGTCGGAGAGGTCCGTATCTTTGCGGGCCGCTGGGTCCGACGACCGGGCCCCGTACACGTCCCGGACTGGGCCAACAACCTCACCAAGGTGAATCCGGAGGCGCTGGAGAGGGGTACGCATCCCAGGAACCACCAGGTGGGTGGACTCCCATGGGCCAGGTACTCCGTTGATGAGTTGAACCAGCAGGCTAAGGCGGGGGACCGACCCTACCCCGAGGACCTGCGTTCCATCTTCTGGGCGGCCCCCCACGATCCGGATGAGGACTTCCACTGGGCGCGCCAGATCTCGTCCTGGACACTTCCAGGCTTACTGGGGATGTTTGGTCACAGCTTCACCCTGCGCCAGCTCTGGGGAGTCTGGGAGTCCCTGCCACTGCTACAGGGCCCTAGGCAGCGGGGCCCGAAGAACAAGGCCCAGAATCAGATCCGCCTGGAGGGCTGGGAGACCCTGAAGGAAGACGCGCGGTGCTTCCTGAAGGAGGAGGGCCTTCCGTTTCCGCAGACAGGACCGGAGTGGCGGTTGGTCTACCGGGCCATGGGCAAGGTCCTCGCGGCCCGGGCCTTCCTCACGGACACCCCGGCGGAGGTGATGCAGCTCCCGGTCCAGGACGTGGCGGACTCCAAGGAACAGATGATCCTCCGGGCGGTATGTGATGAGCGCATATCTGTCCCGGTGGAGAGTCTCCAGCAGTTCCCAGAGGTGTACAAGGCCCTCATGGACCGCATTGGAGGCCCGGGGGCCCTGGCGGAGGTGAAGGTCAACTGGCGCTGCAACACGAAGCAGTGGTGGGTCGGCGCAGTCCCCGACTCAGTGGCCCCCTCCATCTACCGCAAGCTCGGCTACACCAACGACATGATCAAGCTGATGGGCCTTGACCCCTCCGCCCCTGGGTGCCGGACAGGTGCCGATGGCCCTGACATCCGCCCCAGGGGAGGAGAGGGCGATGAGGGGATCGTTTACCCCCCCATCACATCGGACAACGTCCACGGCGTGGTGGGCAAGGACTACCGGAAGAAGAACTATCCGGCGGAGACGAAGCATGTCTTCTGGGCGCACATGGAGTGTGGCCTGGTCCTGAGCTCCGTCACCCCGTGGGAACTCATCCCGAAGACCAAAGGGGAGACCCGGGGGGGCTACATGTGCAAGTACTGCAAGGGGTACTGGCGCGCCGGGGGAGGGGGCACCCGCCTCCTCCAGATCCGGGCCGGCAAGGCCATCCTTCAGCTGGTGCTGGACGAGCCGCCGGAGGGCCTGTACAACCGCTGGGTCAAGGAGCGGTTGGAGTTCTACCGCCGGGTAGAGCCCTCTGCCCCGCTGCGGGATGTCTCCGTGGTGGACCAGAAAGTCCCCCGGTTTAGGTTCAGCCACATCACCCAGACCGGCCACGTTTCAAACGCCATCTGGGAGCTGATTCTCCGGAATCCGGAGGCGGCGGCGCTCAAGCGCATTGACGACATTGCAAAGGGGGCCGTATGATCATACAGCACTGCGGCCATCCGGAACGGATTCGCAGCGCACCCCGGGGGGGACAGCTGCCGAGGGCGCTGATATCCCCCCCTGGGCACAGCACAGGCCTAGACCTGTACCAGGCGAGAAAAATTGGCGCGCTTGGGCTGGTCCGGGGTGCGCCTTGGCTCCCCTCCCTTGTTTGGTTCTTCCCTTTCCGGGGCGGCTCCCTGGGTCCCCCCCCCCCCTTTTCCCCCGTTTCGGGATGGGCTTTCCGGGGTTTTGGGGGCTCCCCTGTTGTTTGGTTGGGGTTTGCGCCTAGGAATTAGGCTCCTGGCTCGAGTGGATCACGATGATGTGGAGGCCCCGCCTCCCTTCCCCGTTTGGAACGACCTTCCTTGGGGTACCAACCGCGTTCCAGTTGATTTTGCATGACCTTGGATTTGCACCAGTGCAGTCGGACGGGGAAATCCTCGTGGCGTGCTGCCTGGAATGGGTCAAAAAGGACCAGGTTGCCAACCCGGATGCGGTGGTCTTTGACCCGCGACCGTGGACACGAATCGTGGGGCTGGCACCTGACGGCAACCATGTCCTGGTGGCCTCGGACACCTACAACTTGATCCTCGCAAGGATACTCGGCTCCCAACCACAACCGCTGGAGGAGGCGGATTTGGAGCTCGCTACTAAGACCCTGCAACAACTTCTGTTTCGTGCGGCAGGCGCCAGACAATCGCACACCTATTCTCCACTGGAAATGGAGCAGGCCATCCGGGACCGCGAGGAGTGGATCCTCTCCGGATCGATTGAGGCCCCGGATGTCCTGGCAGTGGCCAACAAGTGGCGGCATTGGAAACCAGGGAAGATCAAAACCCAATTGCCGACATCCCAACGAGCGTTGGAACAGCACTTGAGGGCCAGGTGGCTGGAACGCCTCCTGGGCTACTTCATTCCTTTCCGCCACCAGATCCCCTACATGCACCAGGTGATGGGGGCCAGGGAGCTGGAGGAGTTCGGCCACCTATTTGGAGATGCCCGGTTCCGGACCATCCGAGCACATTGCTTGGCCTATGAGGGCATGCGCAAGATCGGCTTCCAGAACCTCCCCTGGACGGCCGGTGACGTCCGGCACCTCATGAACCAGGCGGTCACGCTGGAGGTCACCCCGGCGAAGCTCCAGAAGTGGTGGGGCACTTTAAAGTGGCTCTCCATTAAACTCGGCATGCTCAACGTTGACGAACACAAACAGCTCCTGGCAAAGCGGAAAGCCATCCAAGAGACGCTGGTGGACACCCAGGTCAAGCCACAGCGCAAAGCGGTGGTTCCGACCCGGGCGATTGTTTGGGCCCTGGAACAAGGGGCAGAAGGGGCCCCCTCGGAGAACCGGGTCCCTGAATTGACCAAAGCAGTAGACAGGTACATTATGGCGATGGCCAGGTTCAACCTGGCCTGCAGTGCGCGCTTCAACGACGTGCAGCACACCTCGCCGCAGACGGTCAGGTCCACGAGCAACACCCTGGAGCTGCTAGCCTGGCAGACAAAGACCACGTCGGCAGTGGCCATCAAACGGAACCCGGTCCCGCTCATCGCCCCATTATTCTCTTTCTCGGGGGCCAGATGGTGGATCCCCTTGGAGAGGTGGTGGAAGAGATTCAGGGCCTCGGAGGAGTTTCGCGAGATGGACTACCTGATCCCCACGATCAACAAGGACAGGACGGGTTTCATCCCCCGCCCAGGCACCCCAGACAGGTCCCTGAGGTGGCTCAAAGACGCCTTGGGGAAGCAGGGCGCGCCAGCCAAGGATGTGGCTGAACTTTCGTGGTACTCCTTCCGGGTCTTCATGCCGGATTGTGCATTCCAGGCGCACATACCGAGGGACCAACGCCAGTACCTGGGAAACTGGTTCAAGGAGTCCACGGCGGACGTCTACACCCGAGAGAAGCGACACGTGGTGTGCTCCATCTGGGACCAGGTTCTCCAGAAGCTCCCGTCCATGCAACTCGAGGCAGGAAGGGCGGTCCGAGTCGACCTCGGACATGAGGACTGGGAGGACAAGGTGGAGTGCCCTGCCTCACCGAAGGCCTTGTTCAAGGAAGTCCCGGACACACCGCCCTCAAATGCCAGCTGGGATGTGATCCCCGCCGACAAGCCGGCCATCACCAAGGTGGCTGCAGATGAGGTGCCCCCGCCTCGGGGTCCACTGACGGTGATTGCCACCACGGCCCGAAAGGGTCCCACCAAAGCCTACAGCATGCACCTACTGGACACGGATGGAGTCACAGTGGGGTGCGGCTGGAGGCCGGGGCCGCTCAAGATTTCGGAGCTGGCAGAGCAGGATTTCCATGCTGAGCCGGAGATGTACCTGGGATGCACCAGATGTTTCCGGCATTTCACCTTCCCGAACACGTGGATGGCCGTGGAGCCCTATGCAGCACAGGACTCCGAGGCCTCCATCTCCCTCTCCTCGGACACCGACGAGAGCGTGGACACTCAGTCGGACAAGGAGGCGATCGTCCTCCCGGAAATTGAGTGAGGGGTGGATAGAGCAGGTGCCGAGGGCCCTGACACTCTTCCCCCCGTTCCTCAAGGCAAGACGGCAGGGGGAGAGGGCGCAGGTGCCGAGGGCCCTGAGACGCCCTCCCAGGCACCCCCCAGGGTCCGCAGCAGGACAGTTGCACGCACAGGTGCCGAGGGCCCTGAGATGCGACAGCGGGACCCCACGGCATACGGGGAAGGAGGACCTCCCCAACGACCAGCTCGTCCGTTGGTATTGGCAGCTGATGCGATCCGTCCGTTGGGAATGGCATCAATCCTACTCCCATCAGCTGCTGAGGGGAGCTGCCCAGTGGAGCTGGGCAATCCTCCCATTTTGGCACTAACCCTTATACGGCAAAAAGGAGGCACCGTTTTGCGAATAAGGCCTCAGTAGCACCAGAGTGGTGCTTTGAAGAGTCTGGGCTAAAGCGTTAACCGCAGGTGGTCGCTTGTCTTGACTCTTCATAAGTGTCCACTTGGGCCACCATTTTGGCTCAAGTGGACTCTGACCTTCTGTCTTGTAATCTGAAATCCCGCCCACCCACACCATGGCGGTGCCGCCGGATGAGTTGGTGGCACCACCACAGGAGATTCCCGGAGTGTATGCGGACGCAGTGGCCAAGCTCCACAAGACCGCCAGGAACCTCATGGTCCTCAAGGGCATCCCGTGGTTCATCCAAGCGACGCTGTCGGATGAGGGTTTTGTCTCGATGGAGGACCTCGCGACCCGGTGGGACTCGCCCGACCGGGCAAGGGAGACGGCGCCGGGGGAGTTGGGCTTCGCCCCCAACAACCACCACTACACGGATGTGACCTCCCGGCTGATCGCGGCCCGTATGTTCCAGGTGGTTCACGCGGCTCAACGATCCATGGGAGTGGGGGCACATGCAACATCGGGACCCGGGCCGCACACGCCCGGGGACACGGCCCCGAATCTCACGGTCTCGTGTGAACGGGGACAGCTGGAGAGGGTTTGGGAGGAGAAGACCAAACTCACCAAACCCAAGCTGGCCCTGCAAGGAAGCGACCAGCTGATGAAGCGCCAGTTCAAGCTCTGCGCAGGAGGCGAGATCGGCTTCATCCCCATGAAATACCTGGTAAGCGCACTCCCGGAACCAGGAGAACGGCCATGGAAGACCGCCAAGAAGACCACGGTTGATGGCTGGGACCGGGAGGACGAGGTGGAAGAGCGGGGCGAGCCGAAAACTCGCCACCAACTCGAGAGGATGCACGCGGTGTTCCGCAACACCCTCCTTATGTGCGTCCTCTCGTTTCCGCAGTTCGGCCAGTTCGACATCACCCGGGAGGACCTGGAGAGCTGGTACGAGTGGTTCTATGGGGAGGACATCGGGGGCCGTTTTCCCCCGCCAGAGGACCACGTCCTGGCAATTGCCGAACGCAACGCATGGCGGAAGATTCACGAGCAGATGCACGAGGGCAGCACCCTCAAGGCGGCCATGCTGTCGGTCAGGCAGGACACATTGTTTTGGACACGTGAGGTCTATGAGAAGATCAGGACCTTTTCCAGGGGCCGCCCACAAACCAGGACATCCATGGACTACGCACCACCCCAGAAGGGCAAGAACAAGTCCAAGGGCAAGGGGAAGTCTAGGGGCAAGCCTGGGAGCAAAGGGAAAGGTAAGCCCCCCCAGCCGAACAATCAGGCGTCCAGGGGCGGTAACAAGCAGGCGGCCACCGATCCGAAAGGGAACCAGTTCTGTAACAACTGGATGCGCGGGCGCTGCCCGGGCAACTGCGGACGCACCCACAAGTGCAACCTCATCCTGGCAACGGGCCGCATCTGCCTGGGAGACCACCTCCCGCAGGACTGCCCGGGTTGACTAGGGGCGCTGACCCCGACCCCCCGGGAGGCCTCAGGTGCCGAGGGCCCTGATAAGGCCCGGGGGGGCGAGAGGGGGCGCAAACGCCCCAAGCAGGCACATGAGCCCCCTCCTGCAGGTGCCGAGGGCCCTGACACAGGGGGGGGACAGGCCAGGTGGCGGCCATCCTCGGCGGAACAAGGATGGGGACGGCAGAACCAGCGTGCACAACACCCTCGCTGGGGTCAGAACAACCACACAGCTGGCACAACGGCGGCGCCTCAGCCCCGAGCCACGGGTGCCGAGGGCCCTGAAACGGCAGGGACGGGACGGTTCCCTGCAGGTGCCAAGGGCCCTGACACGGGGGGCCGCGCCCAGCAGGCCCGATTGCCGGATAACTGGCAGCACACCGCAACGCCAAGGAACACGCCCAGGAGGCAGCCGATCCCACTTCCGGCGCCCAACATCATCAAGCAGGACCCGGTGGTTTTTTATAAGAGCTCGGTTGGGCTGAATGAAGGGGGCCAGCGCCTTTCAGCTACCCCCCTGACAAGTCCCACGGAGCCGTCACCGGGATGGGACATCTTCCCGTGGATGGAGAACATCCCGGAGCGTTTGGTACAGCGGCTGAGATGGACACAGGGCACATCACCCAAAGTTCCATCCAGTGGGCCCATTATTGTCCTGCTCTATGCAGGCAAGGAAGACCCAACTTCCTTGGACAGCTGTCTTCATGCCAACTACCCACACCTTTCCAGCATGGTGGTGGCGGTAGACATCCTACGATCGGGACCAAAAGGGAACCACGACATGCTCCAACCCGAGCTGTATGGAGCTCTCTGCACGGCAGCAAAGCAGGGCCGAGTGGTCTTCATTGGAGGAGGACCCAACTGCAGGACATGGTCCATCCTGCGCCACATACCAAAACCGGGGGCCCCCACCCCGGTGCGAGGGCGCACTCGAGAGACACTTTGGGGCCTCCCACACCTGGACCAGGCCGCCCAGACTCAGCTTGATGATGACAGTATCCTCATTTTGAGGCAGATGTACATCACCAGCCTGGCAAGGGCCTCAAGAGCGGCGGTTTCTCTGCCAGGGCCAAAGTCCTTCTTGGAGCACCCGGAGGACCCAGTGGTGAGCAGCTCGCTGCCCAAAGCCAAGGAATGCTCATCCTTCTGGATCACGGAGGAGGGGCAGCTTTGGATGGAGGCAAACTCCTTGACAGCAATCTCCTTCGACCAGTGCCGCCTGGGCCAGCTGGTCAAGAAGGCCACTACGCTAGCCACGGATCTCCCAATTCAGGATTGGGATCAAATGCGGTGCACGCATCAGTCACATGTGGGCACCAACGAGTCCTCGACTCTTAGCAGATACCCTTGGGATATGATGGCAGGCCTGGCCAAAGCCATCGCTGTGTCACTCGCAGCGCCGGGGCACATCCGGATCCCCTCACAATTCCCGGGAAACCCTAAGGAACCACCTAAGGGGCGGGGGTCGGACCCCCCGGAGGGCCCTTCCCCCCGGGGAAAACGGGGACCCAATCAGGGAGGCGGTCCCTCCTCATCACACCAGGGCCCAAAGCCCGGAGGCAAGAATGCCCCGAAGCCCCGCCAGCACGGGCACATCCACCTTGAGGCAGACACCGTAAGCCCTCGTGGAACAATGAACCCAGACTTCCCATCTCCCATGCCCCCGATGGCCGGAGATGCGGAACAACTGGGGAAGGAAGAACATGGGGACCAGGTCCTGGACCGCCCCGAATGCCTGCCCGCTTTCAGGGTCCCACGCCTCATTGACCGAGTTGCGATTGTCCAATTGGGTTTCCGCTCACGCCCCCTGAGGGATGGGGGGGGGAAACCTTCCCCGGGGAGGCTCAACCCCCCCTTTCGGAGAATTTCCCCTTTGGCTACTTTGGGCGCCCTGATCATGACCCTTACCCGGCCCTGGATTGACAAGGTCCGAATGTCCCTGGCATCAGGTGCCACCACACACCCCTTCCAGGAAGCCGACCTCGATGAGCTGCGGGCTATCCTGGGACCTAGGCACCTCCATGAACGATGCCCAGGGCAACCCTTCCTCCTGGACCTAGTTTCGCACTTGGCATCCCTTTCAGGTGACCCTGATTGGGAGTTCCCCCTGACACTGAAAGAGGGGGTCCCCTTGGGAGTCTCGGACCCTACCTTGACCTCCCCCGGAGTTTGGCCGACTAAGGAGGAGCTTAAGGGAGAAGCCTGGCTGGGGGAAGACCCCCCCCCGCCGGTGGCCCATGATAACTACCCAACGGCTGAACTCTTTGCCAGTGAAATCGAGGCAACCTTTTACGAGGAACGAGCCTTGGACATGGTGGACGGGCCCTTCACCCGGTCGGAGGCGGCAGAGAGGTGCCGCTGCAAACCGGAGGAACTTTGCCCGGGCCCCCTTGCGGGGATTGATGAGTCAGACAAGATCAGGACGATCTACGATGGCTCGAAAGGGGGAGCAAACGCACACATCCAGGCTCATACGGGGGAGAAGACCACTGCACCGATGGTTGGAGACTGCCTCCACGCCATCCACTGGCTCAGGACAGCGACGGACCATCCCCATCTACTTCGAGCCACGCTCTCGAGCACTGAGGAGAGACCTCGGGATGTTCACCAGCCGGTGCAGGGGCAGTCCCCAGGTGCCGAGGGCCCTGAGAGGGACCCCCACAGCACCAGCCTGGCCCCCAGGTCCGAGGGGCCTGATCGGGGCAGGGGGATGATGGATACCTCCGGCGGCCTGGACGTCTCTCTGGGGTCGACACCCTCAGGGAAGGGACCACTCCCAGGTGCCGAGGGCCCTGATAGGAGGGCCCCCTTCCCCCCAACCCCCCCGGGCACGGAACGCCCTGGGGGGATCAGGGGGGAACCCCTGATGTGGCAGCCGCCGACACAGGGGGAAACCTTCATCATCCTCAAGGCGGATGTCACCAAGGCCCACAGGCGTATAAAAGTGCTCCCGAAAGACTGGAAATACCAGGTGGCCTGCATCCAGAACCGGTGGTGGGTCAACAGAGTGGGCACGTACGGCATGGCCTCGGCACAACTGTACTGGGGAAGAAAGGCATCCTTGGTGCTCAGACTCTTGTACTACATCTTCCCTCAGGTGGACTGGCACTTAGTCTTTGTGGACGACTACTGCTGGGTCCTCAGATGCAGCCGGGCGGACTGGGACGCCACAGCCATCCTGGCTACACTGCTGGCGCTGGGAGTCCCGCTTTCCTGGAAAAAGACGGCGCTCTCCCCGATCAATACCTGGTTGGGCTTTGTGGTGGACCCAATCACGCCCTGTGTACTGCTGGCTCCAGTCAAACACGTCATAATCCTGGCCACTCTTAAACGGCTGGCCCAGGGGGACATCTTCACCAGCAAGGAGGTGGAACAAGCCCTAGGCCGTATTCAATGGGCTACTTCGGCATGCCCATTGACGAAACCTTTCCTCCAGCCCTTTTGGAGCTGGAAGAAGGCCTGCACCACTTCGGGCAGGCCACCGAAGCTGGTTCGTGCTCTGGCCATCCTTTTGGGGAGACTCTTCAACCAGAGGTTCCCACTGGCATCTCCGTTTGCTCCCACACTCCCATGGACGGGGGCATCTGATGCGGGAGCTGGCAGACAGGCGGACCATGCATGGGTTGGTGGTTGGTGCTCGGACGTGCCCAACCCCGACAAGTCCCGTGTGAAGTGGTTCCAGCACAGAATCACACCGGAGGGCGAGCCGTGGGCCTTCACTACTGGGGACCCGCAGCGGGCGATAGCGGCCTTGGAGCTCTTCGGCCTCCTCCTTTTGGTGAGGGCCGTTCTGCTTTGTGCAGCCGGCTCGGCTTCTCACACTAGGATCCTGGTTGCTAGTGATAACCAGGGAAATGTTTTCTCCCTTCTTAACGATTCCACTCGCAGGATGCCCAATGCGGCCATCCTCATGGAAATTGTGTTAACGCTGCATGACCAGCAGGTCATGTTGGGGCCGTCGCATGTGAAGCGCGACTTTAACACGTGGGCGGATGAACTTACTCATCCGGACCCGCAATTTCCGACTGAGAACCGGGTCTTCCCCTCAGTCGAAAGCGAATTGATCACACTGATCTTCGCTACTTTCCTTCCTCACCCATGATGCCGGGAGGGCATCCGGTGAGGTGGGGATTCCTCCCTCGCTGTGGGAGTGGCATCAATCCTACTCCCATCAGCTGCTGAGGGGAGCTGCCCAGTGGAGCTGGGCAATCCTCCCATTTTGGCACTAACCCTTATACGGCAAAAAGGAGGCACCGTTTTGCGAATAAGGCCTCAGTAGCACCAGAGTGGTGCTTTGAAGAGTCAGGACCATTTGTTGAGTGGCACCGCATCTTTTCTTGGCTCCCCGGCTAGACAAAGTCAACCTCAGAAAGGGTTCCCTTTTCCTACCAGGGTCCCCGAGCAGCTTCTCCGGGCTTCTCGGCGATCGGCCTTGCGGGCTGCGCAGCCTCCGTGCTTGGGATTCACACCGAGTGGGCAAGGATGCAAGGCAACTAGCGCATGCCATGCGGAAGAAACTATTGCAGCGCCGTTGCGGCATCAGCATTGCGAGCTTGCCACAAGCAGCGTGTTCCAGCCCAAGAGCTCCGCTGTGAACACACCAGATGCTGAGAAGGCCGGTGATCCAGAGAGTCCTAGACGCCAGTCGTGTACAACCCTGTAGCACGAGGCTTTGACAACGCGTGTCCGTAGCATTGTCTCAAGCACTGGAAGCCACTGACTGACCAAACTTCAGGCGGTGTAGACATGAACCGTGTTGAGCTGAAAAAGGAGGAGGCGATGGACTGGTTGGCCCTTGGTTTGTGGGTAGCTAGTGATTTGATGGACTGGTTGGCAACTAGCACCTGGATTCGTAGGCGGATCGTGTTCCGAAAGCTCGTTAGCACGGTCCGAAGTACAGAACGTTGCCCACCAGACAAAAACGTCCATGCCTATCTCTCGAGACGTTGTTTTTACATGTCAATGTTCACTCAGAATGTGTTAATGGTATGTTTGTCCGCTTGTGATTGCGTGTGTCTGTTTGCCAATGTATTGGCCCATTCATTCGTTCCTTTCCATGTCATTCTATTTCATGCCTATTCAGTTCATTCCTTCCTTTCTTTCTTCCTTGCTTCCTTCCCTCCGTTCATCCATCCGTCCATCCATCCAGTTCATTCCACGCATTCATTCATTCATTCATTCATCCATCCATCCATCCATTCATTAATTCATTCATTCATTCATTCATTCATTCATTCATTCATTCATTCATTCATTCATTCATTCACTCATTCATTCATTCATTCATTCATTCATTGGGGGCACTTGGTGACATGTCCACACAGGTGCTCCTGGGAGTCCTTGGCCTCCAGGGTCTTGGCCTTCTGGTAGTTCACATGCCACTTGCAGCTCTTGTCCATTTTCCACTGGTCCAATAGCCAAGCTTTCTCAGCAAAGAATTGTTGTACATCTGGTAGACTGCCTGTTTTGGCAGGGTCAGAACTGCCCTTCAGCTGGCCAAGCATGTTGGACCAGGGTCCTTCTTTTTTTTCTGAAGCCGCACCCTTGTCCTTGTTGACAGGGGCAGACGTGCCCTTGGCAGCTGCTGCAGACGTCTTTCCCATGGCTGAGAAAGCTTCTATAACAAGTTGGTGTGGCCTAACCACCCCAGAGATTTAAATGGTGGATTCCAAATCATCACATCATGTTGACACCCCCAAAAACCAAATGGTATCCTCAAATTGGTTGCTTAGTTTTATTTTGTTGGGGAAGCTTCATGAGAAACAAATGGGGTAACAAGCCAATCCCCCCCCAACAACCCCCAATAAACATTGGAGGCCATCTCATAGGTTTTGTGAGGAAGCCACTGGCGACACCAAAACGTAATCACACGTCAGTTGAGGAGAGCTTGCAAGGCCAAACAGGTCAGCCCTTTGGTCAGAATTTGGAACCTAATGCAAACGCAACCCCAGTCACCTAGGGGGGAAGGGAAGTTAAATAGTTAACTTAATTTCATTTAACTTCAGTTTAGTCAACCGAAGTTCCATGAAGTTCAGTTAAGTTAAATATTTAACTTGGCAATCCCTGACTCCCATAGACACAATGCCCAAAGCAACCTTGAAGGGTCCAGTACCACCACAGGCTTTACATTGCTTTGGGCCTGCCACTTGTCAAAGCCTTCCATTAGGGGACCTTCTCAATGTACTGGAATGCTGGCAGGAGGATACTCCTGGAATGTTGGCAGGAGGATACCCCTCCAAAAAAATTGACAGGAGAAGTTTTCTGCTGGGAGACTGTCAGTAAGCACAAAGCTGGGTGCTTTGGTGGTCCCCCCCCCCGCACCCACAACTGATTAGCATGACATGGCGGCACAAGCTTCCAAGCATGCTCACTGCAGGGCCTCCTGTAGAGCCACTGGGCCTGCCATGTAGTGTCACTTGGGCTACAAAATCTTGAGGCCTCAGGCATGCAAAGACACAAGGACATTTTTTCCAGGCAACCAAGTGCTTTCTAGTACATCCTGCAAAAATGCCTGAAGTGAGATGGCCAAGATATGAGAGCGCTCTTCAGGTGACCAATTGAAAGAGTATATACTTTGCAAACCCCAAAAAAACATTATTCTTGGGTCACACTTCTTGGGCTTGCTAGCGGCAGGCTTCCGCATGGTGCCATTTTTGGGCTTGGCCATGCTCTTAGACTTTCGAGCAGGCACACTGCTTTCAGCCTCCTCATCTTCAACCCCTCAGTTGGTGCAGCTGCAGGCTGCAGGCAGGGCCCATAGATCCCAGGAGGCATGGTCCCACCACCCTTGATGCTGACACTGATGCATATCCTGCTGGTGGGCTCACCTCCACCTTCTGCTTCTTCGGCTCCTCCTGCTCGGTGGCATCTGGTGCCTCAGGAGGGAGCATGAAAAGACATGTGAAAAGGACATGCAAGAAATAACCCCTTTTGACCTGGACCACCCCTTGTGCTATCTGGTTGCATACACTTAGGGTAGAAAAAATGCTTCACAACGCCTGAAAACAATATTGCTCTTTAGGCAAGTTGCTTTCGTCACGTGAAAGAGATCCTCAGCTGCAGGCAGGCTAGCAGAGAGGAAGGGATGAGAACACACATCTCCTGAAAGGGTAGGAGTTGTGGTGCCTTTTGTTTTTCTCTTATGCCAGCCTTTCCTGTGAGGAGGGGCTTTGTTTCCCTTAATGACAATGGGGTTGAAAAATGGGTTGAACCAAAAAAGGTACTAATAGAGCCAAGGCACGCAGTACCTGTTGGCACATCCATTTTTGCGGAGATAAGCCACTCTGCTCACAGTACCTCAAGTACTCCCCCTTCTCACCACCTTCTTTTTCTTCTTCTTCCCCTCCTGGAAGAGAGGCATCTCAGGGTCCAAGATTGAAGGCTCCCCCCTTTCACTCCACCAGGTGGGTCAGAGCCCCCAACTCCAGCAGGGGCACAGCTCTGGCTCCACTTCAACCATGGCTAGCAGGCTAGCAAGAAACCCCCTACACACAAGCAAGACACTTTGAGCTGTGAGCACTGCAAACAAGCAAAGACACACAAGCACTCAAGCAGAACAACCTGGACAGGGGTTAGCAAGCCAAACCACAACATGTTCTTAGATGCTAAACCATGAGTCCTTTACAGGGAGCCCCCAAACATTTTCTGGCCCAGACCTCATTATTATTCTAAAAACAGAATTATTTGGTAAAATGAAACTTCTTGGCAAACACAAGCACTCAAACATTCTTGTTTAAGAACACATGGCCAGCTGCCCCACCAGGACGGCCCCCTGGGTTGGCAGGAGGGCACTCCTGCCGACTATCAAAAGCTTGTGCAGTCAATATTTTAGACACTATCGATTTGCAGAGGCAGCTTCTGTTTTTCCAGGAGCGGTTGCTGCTGCATTCTAGCATCACATTTGGGACCTTGCCCAATCAAGGGTTTTCTGTTCAGGGTCCCCTGCATGAACCTTGGAGACGGCTTCCTCTATCACACTCTCAATCTGGTCCTTGGTGAGGATCTTGGATTTCATCTGGCCAATCTGTCTTTGTCCAAATTGGTCCTGATTGCCCATGCCCCTGTATGCTTGTAGTACATCTTGATGTACCAGGCAGGCTTCTTCAAAGGAGCCTCGTCTGTGCTGGCAGCAGGCCTCTTGAGGACTTTCTTGCTGGAGCCTTGGGTTTGGGGCAAGTCCAGGTTGAGAACCTCAAAAGTAACAGCGCCATCCCCAAACTTGGCCACAGCAAAGCCAGCACAACCTGCAACCAAGAACGCCCTCTCAGCTGCTGGGGCCCATGCCCTGCAATTGCTTCACCATCTCCATGCTGTGGGAGTCCACATAGCACATGGTTTCTTCTCAGAAAGGGTTTGCTCCTGAAGATCATGTGTTGAATTCTGGCTGGCCACAATCTCTGCCTGCTGATGATTTCGAAATCGACTAGTCCTCCAGATTTCTTGCTGGAGGCCTTCTCTCAAAGGCATGCGGGCGCAGGCTGGATTGGCTTGCTGGCATTTGGCATCACATTGCCCTTTGATGGAATGCTCTCCTGGGAGTCATCCCTCATGAACTGGACAATCTTCTTCATGCCAGGCCCAGCTTGGTTTTAGCGGTGGCATTCCTGAGGTGGCTCTCAAACCCTTTGCCAGTTCCTCAGGAGTGGCAATGTTCTTGACCCTGGGCATGCTGCCGCAACTAGAAAATTGAAAGCACAGAAAAAACTTTGAGCAAGCAAGCTGCTTGTTTGGCAGCTCCAACGCGCACGTGCCACTGATTCCTGCAGGGCTGCCAACCTGAACACGCGTTCTGGTCTGCACTCTGATAAAGTGTGTTTAAAGGTATTTTTATCACCACACTACAGCTCTTAATTAAGCGCTTTTGAAAAGCGCTTAATTAAGCGATTAAGCCTTAAATAAGGGATGCCAAAAAGCTCTTAATTAATCGCTTTTGCCAAAGATGTTTCGTTTGCTTCTTTCTTGCCGGCCTCAGCGGCGGCAAAGACTGCCCGAAATGCGCCGGGATCAAGCTTTGCCAGCCCCGCAGCTGCAGCTGCCCGAAACACTCTGGCATTTCACCCCGGCTCGCTTGCAGCGACAAAGACTGCTGAAACGCGCCGGGATTGAATTTCGGACAACAGCAGCAGCAGCAGGGGTCAAGAATTCCACGGTCACAAAAAGTGCCTCCGAGGCCAGCGCTCAGGAAGAATCGAGCCCAGAAAGCGGCGCGGCTCAGAGCTTTGTGTGGCAACACGACCAGCATGATTGAGCACCTCAAGAAGCACGCATTTTCCGCCCGCAGCCATCGCAGGGTCTTGATCGACTCCAGCGCATCACGGGGCTCAACGATCGAGATGCTGGAAAGGGACCACCAGTTGCGCTTCTCCTACATGCGTTTGAAGTCCCGGAAGCCGGACTGCGCAGCGGTGGAAGCTGACGTGGAGCACTACCACACTGGCCGTGACATGGCGGCTGCGCTCAAGCCTTCAAGTTTGCACGACCTGCTGCAGAGCGGCTCGGCCTCAGCCTCTTTGACCCTGCCCACGCTCACAGCTCTGCAAACGTCGCTTGCAACAGAGCATCCCCTGTTTCTCTGCGGCGGCGCCCTTCGCGCCTCTCTTCGTCAGCAAGCCACGCTGAACTCCCAGCATGTGGGCGAGCAGCGGCCTCTGCTAGTGAAGTGCTCTTTTCTGGACCCTCGCTTCCGATCTCTCCGATTCATGTCCGTGGCAGAGAAGGAGCAGGTAGTGGTCACAGTCTTCACGGATTGCAAAGACAAGAGAGGACGAAGCTTCGCTGATGCCAGGCCCCCTGGCAGTGCCCAATCCTCGCGCTTCCTTCCTGGCCGCTATGGATGGCGGCGCTCAAGGAGGTGGTCCGCTATGGACATGGTGGGTAACATCGACATTGCAGACAACCCGCTCAAGTGGTGGTCAGAGCGCCGTGCCAAGTTCCCACACCTCCTGCCTCTGGTGCGCCGGTACTTCCCAGCACTGCAGAGTGCGAACGCACCTTGGCTGATTCCTCAAGTGCAAGAGGATGAGCCCTTGTGATGTTTGTTTTGATGTCGTTTGCTGCTGATGCGCTGAGAAAACATGCTAGGCCCGAACAAGTTGCTTTTGCGACGCAAAGAATAGCAGCGATAATTGGCGTTTGTACTCGTGCCAAGCATGCTACTCGTAGGACTTTCTTCAGGCTTGGCTTGATTGATATCTTTGTTTGAACCTGTGTCTTTGCCAGCAAAGAGTGAGAACGAAGTGATCCTAGCAACATCTGACTTGCAAAGCGCAGCGTGGTCATCATCAGCACCATACTCTACTAAATGGCATGGAGCGGGATGATGTGAGCATCCAATCGCCCTTGGTGCACAAACATCCCGCCGGATCGAAAACCGCGCCCAGTGGCGCTTTTTTGTGTTTTTGGAAAAAGTTGCGTTTCGTTGAGGCGAAACGCATACGCAGCATCTTATCTTCTTCCCAAAAACAGGGTTCTTCCTTTTTTATTTTGAAAAAATATACGGCAGCCTGAGGATAATTAATCCTGTAGGCCAAGTCATGAAATCTATGAATTTCAGCGCGGCGTTTCCCCATGCCAGGCAGACGCAAGAGCTGCGCGAAGGGCAAAGCGATCTGAGAGGAAAGCTCACATTGATCCTGTCCGCAGCTCAGAGTTGCATCTCAACATTGCGCACCGTGTCAACCGCATATGCCGGGCATGGGCGCAGTAAGACGAAGAGCAAAAATTCCGGACAACCGCAAACACAAACGGTTCGTCAACCGCAAACGCGGCGCGTGCGGCGTTCGTGCGCGCGGCGCAGCGAGGCGCTCTTTGGCGTGAGCGCTTCGTTGGGTAAGAGCGTGGTGAGCGCTGCCTGGCGCTGTCGGACGCCGTTTTCGCGGGAAGACGCCTCGAAGCCGCCGTCGTCTTTGGCTCGTCTTCACGTCTTAGAACTCGAGACGCTTTGGAACTTTGGAAATTCTTTGGACGTCTCTTGAACTTTGGTTGGCGTCTCTCAGGTTGATGTTGCATCGGTCCATGCCCCTTTCGTTCCCAGCGTGAACTTGCAACCTCGCTAGACAAGAAGCTGCAAGCTAAAACCTGCCGTCTGGCAAATTCCTGCAGTTCAGGGTCCCAAGTTCCAATCCCTGGCATCTTCAACGCGCCAGCAGACTCCCTGGGCAGGCTGATGCCAAAGCGGACACAAGGAAGGGGAGGAAAAGCAACTAGCATCTTGCTTGGACTGAAGGCTCGTCTGCTGAACTTAAATGGAGCCTGCATCTCTGGCTATGAGAAACAGCAAGAAAGCCACATTTGTCTTGGAATATTTCGCGGGGCTGTCTTGCATTGCTTTTTGACGATCCACACAAGGAGGATTTCTAGTTTGAGGCCTGCTTTTATTTATTCTTGCCCTCCAATGTTCAGCATACCTTTCAACAGTCCGCGTCCTTGAGTACTTTCAATGAGAGCAGCATGATGCTGGCGCAGGTTGGGGCATGTACAGTTGAATCATTGTCCTGCGCAATCTACGGGAAGTTACCCGTAAGCTGGCAAAAAACAGCGCAAAAAGCCGAGCAGCTAGCGGCATGCCTTTGAGTTGACGAGCGCCACGCGGAGCAAGGACGTAGTTTTGCTCAAAGCGCCTTCTTGCAAAGTCTTGCTGTCCAGGCCCACAGGTGCAGAAAAGCAATCCGTCCTGTGTCGGCTCGAATGGAGGCCAAGAATGAGGGGTCCACAGGTGGCTGGAATGGCAGATGTTGCCGTCAATGCCAAGTTACAGGCCGCTTTGCGCCCACAGCAGTGGTGGCGTAAGCGTGGCGCTGTGCCTGCAGCTGCTGTGCCTGCAGCTGCTGTGCCTGCAGCTGCTAGCAGCCTGCAGCTGAGCAGCCTGTGCCTTGACTTGTTTGACAGGGGCAAGCAGTAAACAAAAGTTACATTACTGGGTCACGTTAGAAAGGCAGGCCCATTCTTTCCAATGGGTCACTTTATTGGAAGCGCCCGCTCGCGAGCGTGCAGCAGGCGCAGCCGCCTGGTAAACGGCCAAAGCGGCCTCGGAAGAAGGCTGGCGCGGTGGGTCAGCTGAGTAGATGTGCTGTCAAGTCACCGCCTTGTCTTTGTTTCGGGAATGCAGGTCTGTGTCTTCCAAGCAGGGTTTGTGTCTTCCGCGATCCACATTGTGGCACAAGCATATCAGGGTGCGGCAGGCCACAGCCACAGTCTGGCCGAAAAAAGCAAGCCGCGCGGCGGACAGAGCCACAGGCGGCAGCCGTTCTTGCAAAGCTGGCAAGACGGCTAGTGCCAAGCTGTGCGCTTTCTGCAGGCTTCTCAAGGAGATCCTGCGAG